>JAVTVY010007564.1:0-42788 GCA_036873755.1 Hanleya hanleyi | reverse complement strand
GACATGCCCCCAAAGAGAGAAATTTTGAATAAAGTTTGTACCCAGCAAAGGTGGGGGCAGAAAAAGGGCCACAAAGGATAACAGTGTGAAGCTGTTATCACGCCCCATCCGAAATCTCTGACCAATCTTTCACAGATAAGAGTGTTACAGGGGGAAAAGGGATATCGATAAGTAAACATACATGTTCAGGCGGCGAACCGGGAGCAGTCTTTGCTGGACTCCTGTATACTGAAACACCAACAGAAATACATAAGATAAAGCAATTACTAGCATGTACCAAGAGATCGAGCAAGTTGATAAATTCTGATTGCCTATGAAAAAGAAGAGATAATGACATAATCATTGAGAAACATTACGAACAAGAACATAGAATCAATATCACACCGTTTTAACACAATGAGTAGACATGTAAAGCAGACACTACTGTCCTTCCATATCTACAATATGTAACCATAGACATTCAAGCTATATAATATATGCAATATGTATCATGAATTGGAGGTGTACAGTAAGGTAAGGGCCATGAGAACAGGCAGTGCTGACCTCTCTTCTGTATTCAATACCCTTTTTTAAACCACCATCATGCAGACCTGATTATGACACACAGGTTAGCAAGAGCAGGCAATGCTGGACTCTTTGCAAGAAGAATATCACATGTGTGGGGAAAGACACATGGACATCTAGATGGGAGGTTATAAAACCGCACTTATTTGAGTCAGATGAATTCTTAGAAAATATGAATTATGATAATGTCTCAAAGCATCAGACTTCCAACGCCCCAATTTTCTTACACCTGCTTCAATGACCCCATGCGACACAGCTGTCATTGACAATTACTGATATCTAACTAATTCTTTTCCTATAACATAGTTTATATTCCTAAGTTACTGGAAATAATATTTTGGGGGTTTTATTCCACTTTGATGAAATGTCGTACAAAATAGCATAAAATTCTATGTTCATCAGAGGATATATTTGTCATCCTGTCTACTCTTACTTTACTGAATAAATCTTTATCTTTTCTCCACAATACGTGTAATAATCAAGTACTTTTAAAAGGAAATCTAGGTAGCTTGGCAGCATACACATTTGTATGTTATCATTTCACATCATGTAACCCGAGTCAGGAAAAATGATTTGTTTCTAAACTGATAAAAAAAACCGTGAGGAGCATTAAAGAAATATTTCATAATTTCTTTGTCTTGCTTATGCCTTAGTCATTTCTGATAAAGCAACTGATATATATTGAATAGAATCTAGTACTTTGAAAATTGTAACCAGAGTCACATGTGATGTGCATCTCGTTAAATGTAATGTAAAGAAAATAACTAACTTTGCAGCTGTATGTTAAACTACTACATTTGTATTGATCATACACAATTGATGTTGGAATTTTGATCAGTTATATTTTGATTCTTTTGACTTTCAAATACGACTATACACATTTGTGCATGATATGCTTATTTGGGATTTTGTTATGTGCGGTACATGTACCACTGCACCTTGGACATTAAGAGTTGGATTGTTGAACTCTTTTCTGTGTTGACATGTACATTTGTCTTCGAAAGAAGATATAAACTACACCAATTGATAATGAGGACAGTAGATTCAAATCCTCTCAAGAACTGGTATTAGTTTGGGTTGTCATGTTTGGTATTTGCATTTTGATTCTTTGTGTGCAATACATGTATGTGCTTACAAAGGTCTACATAAGTTCTTCATGTGTTTATTGATCTGCATATACATCACATTGAAGTGTTTCTTTTGAATTGGTCTTAGTGATGGAGTCCTGTGAAGCATTTAAAATACTACACATAATGTGTACCACACCATGATACTGCAGTGATGTGGTGGTACGGTAATAATAAACATAAAGTGATAAAAAAGCTGTGTATTCTATCCAAGCACATTTAGAATTATCATACAGCATTGTTCATATATTACTAGTGTTGCATATTCTGTATTGAATAAAGTTTTGTGTCCAAGATTAGATTCGGACAAACTGTAACCGGAGTCACGGTAACCTGAATTACGCTGTCTTCTATAAATTATCTTCCTGTTGCTATTATTTTTCAAGTTCAATATTGCACAGATATTTTGCAATGGATGTACTTTGTTTAATCAATGTTTGATGAATTCTCTCACATAATGAATTTGAAGAGAAATATAACATCTCATTTCAACTATAGTGGTCTGGAAGTCATGAATAAACATGATAAAAAGCTGTGTATTCTACCCAAGTACATTTAGAATTATGATATAGTATTGTTCATTTATTGTTAAGTGTTGCATAATTCTGTTTTGAGTAAAGTTTTGCATCAACATTCAGCCACGGACAAACTGTAACCGGAGTCACAGTAACCGGAGTCACAGTAACCCGAGTCACGCTATCTTCTTTGATTATCTCCCTGTCACTATTATATATCAAGTTCAATATTGCACATATATTTTGCTATGTACTTTGTTTAATGAAAGTTGGGTAAATTCTCTCACATAATTATTTTGAAGAGAAATCTCATTTGAACTGTAGTGATCGAAGGATCATGCCACGCTCTTGCTTTTGTACATCAACAATACAATTTGAACTAAGACAATCAACTGGTTGTGTAATTGGTTAGGTCCTACCCTGAAGTAAATAACTGGAGGATGGGAGTTACATGCCATTTATATGAAAATCTGAGCAAAATGAATTTGCTTTTGGGGCTCTGAATGTAACCCGAGTCACGCTGGAATTGCCCTGGACATAACGTTGAGTCCCGATACCGTGGAATACTTATGGTCATGGGGTGCATGCCACTGTGTTTGAAATGTTTCAGAATGAAAGTTAGGCCGATAACATGAGTGGAATTGACCTGAAAGTCAAGGTCTTTAACCTGCAGGACATGTTCAATTTTGTTAGTTTGAGATACCGTGAATTCCCCAACCCAGAGGAAAGGCAATCAGAAACGTGGCATTGCAGATGGATTTTTGAAAATATGCAGGCGATACCTTATCCACTGAATTCACCAGTTTTTTAAGAATTGCAAAGTAATGGGCATCCGAACATCCTGTGTAGATTTAAGATTTTTAACACCCTTCAGAACTTTACAAAGGAGAAAGTTATTGGTTATTTGTGGACTAAATTAAAATTAAAAGGAATGGAACATAATTTGCCAGCACTAATGGAGTGGCTGGGAAAACCTGGGTAATTATTGTTGTGGAGGGATAAGAAATTGATAAACATACAGTATGCGGCAGTAGGAAAGGATTGTGCTGTTAGAAATCGAAGAACAAAGCAAATGCGTTACTATAGGTTGTAAATCTGTGCAGGAATTTCCACTTGATTGTTGGACAGTCAAGGTGATAGAGATTTCGCCTCCTGCATGGTTGACATGTGTAGAGGTGTCAGTGGGACTGGCCTCCTTCCTGGAATCTAGGCAGTGAACAGGCCCTTAGGCGTGGTGGGACAAACCGCTTATGAGATCATCTTGGCATCTGAGCAGCTGGAATAACAAAATTGCAAACGGAGGAGAGCAAACTACTTGTATACATAATTGTTAAAAACATGACACACTTTGACATGTAAATTCAGCGAAACATCTGGCACACCACCATATGTGGATGATTAAAAACATGTGGCACACCTCCACATGTAAATAAATGCAACATGTGGCGCACTCTCCATATGTGCATCAACAAAAACATATGGCAGACTGTCCATATGTAAATACAATCACATCAATTCATATGGCACACTGTCCATATGTAAATACAATCACATCATATGGCACACTCTCCATATGTAAATACAATCACATCATATGGCACACTCTCCATATGTAAATACAATCACATCATATGGCACACTCTCCATATGTAAATACAATCACATCATATGGCACACTCTCCATATGTAAATACAATCACATCATATGGCACACTTCCATATGTAAAACAAAAACATCATATGGCACACTCTCCATATGTAAATACAATCACATCATATGGCACACTTCCATATGTAAAACAAAAACATCATGGCACACTCTCCATATGTAAATACAAACACATCATATGGCACACTCTCCATATGTAAAACAATCACATCATATGGCACACTCTCCATATGTAAATACAATCACATCATATGGCACACTCTCCATATGTAAATACAATCACATCATATGGCACACTCTCCATATGTAAAACAATCACATCATATGGCACACTCTCCATATGTAAATACAATCACATCATATGGCACACTCTCCATATGTAAATACAATCACATCATATGGCACACTCTCCATATGTAAATACAATCACATCATATGGCACACTCTCCATATGTAAATACAATCACATCATATGGCACACTCTCCATATGTAAATACAATCACAACATATGGCACACTCTCCATATGTGCATCAATAAAAACATATGGCACATTCCCATGTCAAACAAAATATATGGCACTCTTCCATATGTAATACGGTACCATCAAGAGATGACACACTTGTCATGTGTAATAAGGAAACACCTATTGTGGACTTCCACAGTGAGTGAATTATAATTAATCAAGGCAATTAAAATGTATGGCACTCCAACATGTAAAACACATAGGACTAAATGAAAACTATGTCATGTAACTCATGATTAGGAAAATACATGTACACCCTTCTTCTTGAAATTCCCAATGGCGACTGTTTTTGCATTTCAACTGTCTGAACATGATTAAGATGGACCCCCGTCTGAAGGTAAGCAGGAACTCATTGTGTCTTTCCAGAAACCCCTATGATGCCATAAAGCTAGTTGAGTCGAGCCCAAGGCGTTTGGCGTATCATCTGTTCAAGCTCGCGATCAACGACGTTGTTGTTGTAATTGGAAGGCAGATTTCAGGTGAAACGGGGTATTAAATAATTGACCAATAAGGTCGTGAGCTAACCCAGAAACTCTGGCTGTGATAGGTAAATTTAGGGTAAGGGGGCGTGGCATTCCTATCACAGCCGAGATCGCACCTAGGTTAAATTTTAGCGATAAAAATTTGACTGGCGAAGAGCAACTTTTCGCTGACGAAAATAACGAAACGGGAGAGAAAAAATATGCCAATTTGATACAGTTTGACCGACCTGAGCTTCTTTCACCATGTACCATCTCTAATGACTGTTTGGGACTCCAAAAAATTAGTGACGACGAAGAAAACACAATAAACGCTCGATTTCGATGTTTACCGCCATTTCCTCAGATACAGTTCAACGAGACTTGACCGCGCGTGCGCACTAGTATCGTGACCTTTCTGATCTGACTATGGTGAAATGGACGAGTCACGTGGTCAGAAAGGTCAATCGCGTTGGAAATCTCGTTTCTCAACGAGACTGAAAATGGCGGCAACTTGACGAGATAGATGACAAAATTAGAGTTTGGAAGAAGATTTCGTCTAACGGAATGAGTCATTAGTTGATTATCAAAGTTCTGGAGATGCCAAATCATATTATTTATTCGATAAAATGCTTTTCGTGCCTTTGTCTCAATTCCCCACGCCGTGTGCAGTTGAAGGTCTCGAGCAACTGACTTCTTTTTTATTTTTTTCCTTTTCGGTCTGTATATGTGATTCGGGCTAAAGGGTCAGCAACAACAATAATAAAAAAAAAAAAATAGACCCCTTAGCCGATGTTTTCGGGCTAGGTCGTGAGCATACTGTGTATTAGAAAATGAGTGAATAATAATAGGTCGGTTGCAAGGTTTTGTGCATTAGTTGAATGAAAACCGCCCCTGGGTTGTACGAAGAAAAGTACGGCGAGTTTGCTCGCCTGCCGGGTCGAAGCGTAGCCCCATCAGGCTAGCTAAATAATATATAGCCCTCAAGAGTAACTCTTGAGGGCTATATATTATTTAGCTACATCAGGCAGGCCGTGAAACTGGACTTGAATGTTCGTGCCATAAAAAACCCTCGATGCGAGGAGGAAATTTTTTCAAGCCGATTAACGAAGGAGTGACCCATTATCTACACGTGTGATAAAATAATGACGTGAGAAAATGATATATACAAACTGTTTTTCCAGTACCAAGAATGGTGAATATCCTTAGCTCCGGTGTAGCCTTCTTCCATACTACGTGAGAACAACGCTACGGCTGCAAGCCAGTCACCAGATCGAGTTGTTGGGAAATTGCCGTACGGGCAATATTTGCCGAACCAATTGACCATAACCAATAAAATAATTCGATTCTATGTCCACTTACCTTTCATAAAAATCCTTGTTTATGAGTGCCCGTCCGTTTTTAGCTTGGCAAGAGATCGAAACTCGGACGAGGGGGTTATACTGTCCATGTAAAACTTATCGATGTAAAGATGGCGGCGATGTGGACAGTTTTACCCCCCCCTCGTCCGAGTTTCGATCTCTTGCCAAGCTAAAAACCGACGGTCACTCATAAACAAGGATTTTTATGAAAGGTAGGTGGACATAGAATCGAATTATTTTATTGGTTATGGTCAATTGGTTCGGCAAATATTGCCCGTACGGCAATTTCCCAACAACTCGATCTGGTGACTGGCTTGCAGCCGTAGCGTTGTTCTCACGTAGTATGGAACAAGGCTTTACCGGAGCTAGAATATCCTTTGCTTCTTGTCAGTATGATCCAGCATCTAAAAGGCTGAATAGCTGATGCAATCGATTGTTGCTATGGGTACCTCGTGCAAGGGTGTCTAGGTGCACCGGAAAAAGGTTAGGGGCAGATAACTCAATTATGAGAGAGAGAATTAAGGTTTAACGTTGCAACTCAATTATAATTGTACATACACAAATACTATTATTTGACAATAATTTTCATTAATACTGAGGATGCTCCACTCCCTAATTTATTTTCATTTCTTCCGTTTTTTGACGACGAAATTTTAACAGAAACTATTTCCGACACTCCTGTGCCTTCTCCGATGAATCTTGAATTTCTAGACAACATGTGCTTCAATCCGCTCGAATTAAATGACATCGATCACTGTAAAGCGTTGACTGATGATAACGATGTCGAAATAGCTCATTGGAATAATGTTAATAGCCACCAGTCAAACTATTACAATGAGGCAACTTTCCTCTCTGATACAAACATACCGCATGTTCAAAGTAATGAAACTGCATTGTCCTTTTTACACTTAAATGCCAGAAGCCTTAAAAAGCATTTCTCGGAAATTACTGGTTTCATACATAATTTAAAATTCGAATTTTCTGTTCTGGGATTTTCCGAAAGTTGGTTAAATCCTGCTACTGAGAAGTTATTTGACATACCTGGCTATATACCATTTCCATCATCAAGGGCAACAAAGAGAGGGGGTGGATTAATTTTTTATGTCAATGATAATATAAAAAGTTGTACAGTTCGAGAGGATCTTTCAAGCTTTAGTGACGATGGCGAGTATGAATCCCTCTTCTTGGAAATTACATTGAATAACAAAAAATACATAGTGGGATTATTTTACCGACCACCTGGCAAAAACGTAAACATTTTTAATAACTATTTGCTCTCAGTCTTAAAGTCACCTGATGTCCAAAAACATAACTGTGTTTTGATGGGAGACATCAACATAGATCTTTTTAAAACAGACAGACACCTACCATCCAAGGACTACTTTGAAATACTGAAATCACATTACTTCTTTCCGCTGATCACAAAGCCAACAAGAGTCCGAGAACGAACAGCAACACTTATAGACCATATATTCACAAATTTCCACGAAGAAAACTTATTGTCAGGCATTTTTCTAACTGACATTACAGATCACTTCCCGATATTCCATATATTAAAAACAGTTCTAAGTTGTAAACCGGCCCAACAAAATATAACATACCGTAAAAACACCCCAGCGCAAAAAGACTTATTTCTACATAGAATTCGTGAAACAGACTGGAGCCACTTTGATGAACATTGTAATGATCCTAATATTTTACTGAATGATTTCCTCTCTCAATTTAGCCCCATTTATGATGAATGTTTCCCCTTGACCACTTTTACTATTTCGACGAACAAGATTATTAAACCTTGGATAACCTATGGAATTTCGAACTCTATACATGAAAAAAATAGACTTTACCGACTACACCTTGTTACTCAGGATGGCACCATTCGCAAACAATATAGAGATTACAGAAACAAATTAAATCATACCATTCGAATTTCTAGAAAACAATATTTTGAACAAAAATTTAATGAAAATAATCTGGATATTAGAGGAACATGGAAGGTATTAAACCAACTGATGAATAAAAACAAATCCAAGCAAACCCCCGAATCATTTTATATAAATGGCGAGACAATAGCAGACAACCAAACTATAGCTAACAAATTTAATGAATATTTTAGTACAGTTGCCTCGAATCTCGACAGTCAAATTCCAACATCATCGTCAAATTTCAATGATTATCTCGGTAACCCTGTTCCAAATAATTTTCAATTTGCACATGTAACCCCGGATGAGGTGAAACAAACAATACTAAATCTGAAATCTACATCGCCTGGTTTGGATGACATACGTATGTCTGTAATTAAAGTAGTCTCTGATCATATTTCTTCCCCATTATGTTCTATAATGAATGCATCATTTACATCAGGAATAGTACCTAACTTGTTAAAACGAGCAAAAGTAACTCCTATTTTCAAATCTGATGATCCCTCAACTTTATCTAATTATAGACCAATATCCGTCCTACCGTGTTTCAGCAAAATACTTGAAAAACTTGCTGTCATCAAAATAACAGACTTTTTAGATGCAAATGGGACTATCTCCCGGAACCAATACGGTTTTCGAGCCAATCACTCCACTTCTCTAGCAGCGTGCTCCTTATATGACACACTGATCTCTGCCAAAGAATCTAAACGCTATAGTATTGTTTCCTTTCTTGATCTATCCAAAGCATTTGACACTGTCAACCATAATATTTTACTATCGAAACTTGAACACTATGGCTTTCGCGGTCTGCCAAATACTTGGTTTAGTAGCTATCTGTCGGATCGGTCACAAACTGTAGTTCACAATGGCACCTTATCTGAGCCAATGTCTGTAGCGTGTGGTGTTCCCCAAGGATCGTTCTTAGGACCCGTCCTTTTTCTTCTCTATATTAATGATATAAGCAATGCAACAGACGTATTAAAAACTGTTTTGTTCGCTGATGACACCAGCGTTGTATTTTCATCCCCAGATCTATCCGATGCTATTACTACCATGTCACAGGAACTTCAAAAGCTGCATACCTGGTTTTGCTGCAATCGATTGTCATTAAATATAAAGAAAACGAAATATATGTTAATAAACCCCAACGTACAAAGACCAACAACGCTTATTCCCCCATTGTTTATTTGCGGAACAGAAATAGAGCGTGTTCACCAGTTTAAATTCTTAGGTATATATCTCAATGATCAGCTAAACTGGAAATCTCATATTAATTACATATCCAATAAGATATCGCGGAACATAGGGATCATCAACCATATTAAAAATGTCATAAATAAAAGAACTTTATTTATTCTTTACTATTCAATGATACTACCTTATTTGTCGTATTGTAACGTGCTGTGGGCGAACACATTCACTACTCATTTAAATTCTTTATTTTTGCTACAAAAACGCGCCATAAGAGTGATAACACTATCAGAAAGACGTGACCATACATTACCATTATTTACAGAATTTAGCATTTTGCAATTACATAAGTTGAACTTGTACTCCTGTCTATTAACCGTCCATAAATTTGTCCATCATCTAGACTCACTACCGTTAGATTTTCAGACATATTTCACAAAACAATCTGACGTACATCGATACAATACTAGGGGACAGCTTTTCAATCTATATAGGCCAATCTATCGCTCAAATCTATCATTTTATTCTCTCAAAATTAAAGGACCTCGGGAGTGGAACAAGTTGCCTCCATCCATTAAGAGTATCAATCTATCTCATTATTTAAATTAAAACTAAAACAGCACCTCATTGAAAACTGACCTGCTTCACAGTTATTGCATGGATATTTATATAGATATGCTATATTGTTTTTTTTTATTCCTCCTCAAGCGTCGATGCTCATTATATAAATGTCTTGTGTCTTTTCTGGGATAGAACAAGCCCCTTGGGGTTTTATTCCCGCCAAATTATATATAATCGGCACCATTTAAGAATCTTTATTTATGACTTCTATTCTGAATGCCATTGATGTACATGTGCGATGTTAATATTGGTGAATAAATTCAATTCAAAAAATTCAATTCAAAACGTCTATTTCCATACCCTTGGTCCACCGCGCATGCGCAGAATGACGCTATTTCAACCCACTAGTCCAGTGAGATGCCCCTTCACCTAGGCTTCACTTTGATACCTCATATGACCCCACTGGACCAATAGTGGCTCCCCTAGATGCCAAAACGTCTATTTCCATACCCTTGGTCCACCGCGCATGCGCAGAATGACGCTATTTCAATCCCACACCCAGCCCATCAGATGCCCCTTCACGAATGCTTCACTTTGATACCTCACTCGATCCCATTGGACCATTAGGAGCTCCCCTAGCTCCAAAACGGCTATTTCCATACCCTTGGGCCACCGCGCATGCGCAGATTGCCGATAGTTCAACCCCACACCCAGTCCATCAGATGCCCCTTCACGAATGCTTCACTTTGATACCTCACTCGACCCCATCGGACCCTTAGTGGCTTCCCTAGCTCCAACACGGCTATTTTCATACCCTTCGGCCACCGCGCATGCGCAGAAGGCCGATATTTCAACCCCACACCCAGCCCATTAGATGCCCCTTCACATAAGCTTCACTTTGATACCTCACTCGACCCCATCCGACCATTTTATCTAGGGACTACTTTTTCTCCGCGGAAGCTTTTTCCCAAGACCGAATCACCGCCAAAACCGCGGCCAGACCGCATCACCGCGGATGAATACATCCACAGCCGCCATCTTAAACCCACCACCCACCACCACCACAGCCGCCATCTTAAACCCACCACCCACCACCACCACAGCCGCCATCTTAAACCCACCACCCACCACCACCACAGCCGCCATCTTAAACCCACCACCCACCACCACCACAGCCGCCATCTTAAACCCACCACCCACCACCACCACAGCCGCCATCTTAAACCCACCACCCACCACCACCACAGCCGCCATCTTAAACCCACCACCCACCACCACCACATGACCCCATGTGACACAATACTCGCTTCTGATTGGCTGACTGGTCTTTCTGCCGGAACTATGCACTCATTGACCTTTTGTGTCCCTCCCGTGACCTCCCTAATATGCAAATTTTTGAGGTCAATAGACCCCCAAATACGCTTTGTATACTACTGACGACGGCTGAATTATGAATGACGGATTAGACGCTTGTAATTGTACAGTATAGATATGGAAGTTAATACCCCAACGGTCTTGTACAGCAAAGATATGGAGGTTAACACCCCAACGTCTTCAGGAAATATAATACCATCAAAAATCATTAAAGTATGTCAAGATATAGCGTATTTTCGGTTGTATCGTCCAGTGAACATAATCGAAACATCTCAAGATCGGCTTTTCTTGAAACTCAACTACTTAGATAAAGGACTGGACATCATTAATTTACCTCGAATCCTGAATGATCCAGAGGTACGCAACGCTGTGCCAAACTATTTTAAGTTCACAGAACCTCCTTGCATTTCATATAAGTACACTAAATCTATAGCCACCAAAATATTCAATTACTCCAATGCTGTCCAGGAGTTTGACTGGAACTTATACACGTCAGGAGGCTATAGTTGTGATTGTGAATCGTTGAACTTTATCTATACACCATGCAAACATATTGTGACTGGTGACCTTGATGTGGTGAGTGATAAGGATCTGAAATTACTCCTGATGAAAGGACCTAAATATAGAGAGCCAAGAAGAATAAATCTGAAGGCCGATCAGAAGATAGTCCTGTCTGCATTAGAACAGTACGTTATTGATTGGTCTAAGCGAGAAAAAGTTGAACCTACAGTACTCGCTGATTGGCTGGACCTCACCAAGAGCAAGGTCGTTGAAACAATCCGCCATATTGACAGAAGTACTCTTCCCCAAGCAAAACAAGTACTGAGAAACCTCAATTCGCAAGAAGTTCTAGCAAATCTCCAGAGTAAATTCGTCATAGTCCCAGCAGACAAAGCTCCGAATAATATAATATTCATATGTAAATATTACTATTACCAGGTGCTGGTTAAAGAATTGAGTGTAGACATATCTTCATCAAATACGTCTACTTACTCCCAAACTGCATTTATTCTGGAAGATTTATTTAACAATCACAAAAAGTTTCTCAGGGAAAGAGGTATTTGTCTTCCAACCAATCATAACGACATACCAAAACTATACTGGACTCCCAAAATGCATAAATCACCATACAAAGCTAGATTCATAGCTGGTTCTAGAAGCTGCACCACCAAGCTTCTTTCAACCCTATTGACGAGGGCCCTTCAGGAGGTAAAAGCATTTTGGGAAAGGTATTGCGCCATTATTTCTAAGAACTCTGGCGTTGAATGTATGTGGATATTGAAAAACTCAAAATGTCTTACGGAAGAACTTGATGCTAAAGGTCACATACCGTACAGACTTGTATCCACATGGGATTTCTCGACTCTATACTACAATCTCTCATCAGGACCTTATTGACCGTCTAAGTTCATTAATAGTATCTGTGTTCAAGAAAACTGATCGTAGATATATTAATGTCAGAAACCATAAAGCATTCTTTAGCTCTACTACATACAAGAGATATCATTCATGGGATGTTTCTTTGTTTATAGAGTTGCTTGAATTTCTCATTAAAAATATCTATGTGAAATTTGGCAACACAATATATCAGCAGCATATAGGTATTTCAATGGGTACTAATTGTGCACCCCTGTTGGCTGACCTGTATCTGTTCTCTTATGAATATGACTATGCAGGCGCTTTCAAAAACCGATCCATTCAAAGCCGTTCCTTCTCATTCACCAAACGCTATATAGACGATCTTCTCGCTGTGGATAATCGCTATATAAATGACGCAGTGAAGGATATATATCCACCTTCACTGGATTTGAAGGAAACTACAGATAGCCCTACAGGCACATCATATTTAGATCTATATCTCTATAAAAATGAAGCGGGCATTCTCTCTCGTCGACTTTATGACAAAAGAGATGATTACAATTTCGACATCGTAAACTATCCCTTTCTGGACAGTAATATTCCAGTGGGACCTGCATATGGCGTATATATATCTCGCTTAGTAGCATTTGCTAGATCCTGTGTTAAATGTGACGATTTTAATCAACGTCACAAAACATTGGTGCAGAAACTTAAAAAACAGGGCTATTCCACCAAGCGCCTACACTCAAAGTTTCTCAAATTTGGCGATACATATCGCATGCTGATAGCAAAATACGAACGTAGCGTGCAAGATCTATGGCGCTACGTTTCGTAACTTGTGTCTAATTCCGCTTAACCCGGGGCTAGGGGCCGTATGAACCCATGTACTTGAAGAACCTCATGGTACTCATATGAACAGGCACAATCAAAGCGTGACTGAGATACATCATTCTTTAGATGACGACTTTACAACGAATATTATGGATTAAGAATACTGATCAGCGATACGGATTTGATATTTTTGGAACATCATGATGTCTTGCCGGCATCATTGAAAACTGTTGACCGCTTCTCTCTTGCAGGAAACAAGCCTATGTTTATGTATACTATGATTGTCTTTTTGAATTTGGTGCTAATACTGTTATATGGAAAATGGAATAGGTCTTTGGATTATGGACGCGGATATTCTCTAATGGACGACGGCTGGATTATGAATGACGGACTAGACGCTTGTAATTGTACAGCAAATATATGGAGGTTAACACCCCAACGGTCATGTACAGTGAAGATATGGAGGTTAACACTCCAACGGTGTGAAGTGAAGTATCAAGGTGAAGTATCCCTAATTACCATCTTTTCGATGCAAGATAATATAGGGTCTGCGCATCATAATTTTTTTTCTAAAATCTTTTTTCAAGACAAGATCTTTGAATTGTAGATTGCAGTTCACTCGGGGAAATTATTTAGCAAATTCTATTTTGACGGTTTGCAGTCAATGGGAAGTAACTCTGAAATCATGAAAGCGAAAAAAAGTCGATCGATGAGTTACCTCCGTTACACTTGTTCCTGAACATAGCAACGGGGAGAATGTGTGTGTGTCACACTATGCCAGAGCTTCTACATGACCTCTACTCATGCCCTTGGTGAAACCATCCCATTGTCAATGCGGGATGGTTTACTCAGGACGGTGGTTTATACCACCCCATTGAGTGAGTGAGTGAATATGATTTAACGTCATTTTAACTAGATTCCATTCATATCACGACGCTGGGTTCTATTCCTTTCCAAATCAGGGAAACCCGGGGGTAGGATCCTATTCCATTATACACTCGGGAACCCCACGAGTGGGGTCGTGTTCCTTTCACACCATGGAACCCCACGGTTGATAAAGTTATGACAAGCTGACTGAGAGGCTGAGGCCTACTCTTACCATGGCCTGGGTTGTGTAAACAATTACAACGCATATAAAGGAAGTGGGAAGAGGTGCCGACATACTGACAAAGCCACATGACTTCACAGTATAGTCTTCTGGTTAACCTATGATGTTAACAGGTTAACGCTTTTATTGTACCTGTTCACGTGGCAACTTGGATGACATGACCACACGGCAGCCTAGCACCGGCAGAAGCTGTATTAGATACAAATCTAGAGAGCTATGATGGAAATTCTCTGACAACTCGTATATTGGTAATTGGTGAGCTGTGTCGCTGTGGCAGTTGTACACTGGGGATTGGTGAGCTGTATCGTCGTCAGGTGAAAATGACGGCATTTAACACAAGAATAATCTGTAAGCTCAGCATCAACTTCCCACAATGTCAACATATCCCAAGTTAACCTCGGGAGCTCCACGGCCGCCACATTGTGGGATGACCTACTCAAGGCCTTGGTTATCTCGTTTCCTTGTGGGATGACCTGCTGAGCACCTCGGTTTAACTGCCCATTGTGGGATGACCTAATCCGGACCAGGTTTATACCGTCGAATTGTGAGATGGCCTACTCAGGACCTTGGTTTAACTGCCCAATGTGGGATGGCCTACTCAGGACCTTGCATATACCGCCCCATTATGGGATGGACTATTCAGGACCTTGGTTATACCGCCCAGTTGTGGGATGGCCTAATCAGGACCTTGGTTATAAAACCCCATTGTGGGATGGCCTACTCGGGACCTTGGTTATACCATCTCATTGTGATATGGCCTCATCATCTTGGTTATAGCACCCAAGTGTGGGATGGCCTACAGAGAACAATGGCAATATACCACCCCATTGTGGGATGGCCTTTTCATGACCTTGGTTTTGCCACCACATTGTAGGGTTACCTACTCAGGACGTTGGCTGTACCTCCCCATTTTAGGATGGCCTTCCCTATTACCCCCATTGCGGGATGGCCTAATCAGGACCTTGGTCATAAAACCCCATTGTGGGATGGCCTACTCAGGACCTTGGTCATACCACCCCATCGAGAGGGGATGGCCTACTCAGGACCTTGGTTATACCACCCCATTGTGGGATGGCCTACTCAGGACCTTGGTCATAAAACCCCATTGTGGGATGGCCTAATCAGGACCTTGGTCATAAAACCCCATTGTGGGATGGCCTACTCGGGACCTTGGTCATACCACCCCATCGAGGGATGGCCTACTCAGGACCTTGGTTATACCACCCCATTGTGGGATGGCCTACTCAGGACCTTGGTTGTACCATCCCATTGTGGGATGGCCTCATCACCTTGGTTATACCACCCCAGTGTGGGATGGCCTACTGAGAACATACTACCCCATTGTCGGATGGCCTACTCATGACCTTGGTTTTGCCACACCATTGTAGGGTTACCTACTCAGGACCTTGGCTGTACCTCCCCATTTTAGGATGGCCTTATCGGGACCTTGGTTAAACTGCCCCATTGTGGGATGGCCTACTCAGGACCTTGGGTATACCCCCATTGTCGGATGGCCTACTCCGGACCTTAGTTATACTACCCGATTGTGGGATGGCCTACTCAGGACCTTGATTATACCTCCCCATTGTGGGATGGCCTACTGAGGACCTTGCTTATACGACCCATGGGGTGGCCTACTCAGGACCATGCTTATACCACCCTATTGTGGGATGGCCCACCCAGGACCTTGGTTATACCACCTAGGATGGAGAGAGTATATCAACCAGAACAAGATGGCAACACGGGGTAAACTTGGGTGTGAATGCCTGACCGGTTTCGAACTCGTTGGTTCTCATCAGAGGCTAAAGAGAAGGGTCAAAAACACAGCTATTTATATGCTGGAGAGGTTGGCCGTTGTGGTCAACGGTTGGCCGTTGGTAGGCTATTGTAAACAAAAAGTTGGCCGTTGGGTCGGCTGGTTGTTGGGTTGGCCGTCGGGCAGACCAAAGGGTCGGCGGGTTGGCCGTTAAGTCATAGAAAGGACCTGGGGGGTTGGCCGCTGGGCCAAAACTCTAAGGGGAGATTGGCAGAAGACCCTAAAAATAACACAAGGCAGTAAATGGGTAGGGTGAGAAGAGAGTTTACTTCTGGTACTCTTCTGACAGTAGTACATCTAAAAACGAGTCCCAATATCCGGGGATCAAGGTGGTGTCCTCATAGTTAAAGTCCGTGCTAAATGTGATCTACCTTATTACGTGCACCAAGTGCTCCAAACAATATGTTGGAGAAACTAAACGCACATTCCACGAACGGATCCGTGAACACTTCAACGACACACGGAACCGTAGTGACAATCCGGCCCCAAGACACTTCTGGTCCCCGGGACACTCTGTCAACAACATCAGTTACCAGATTATTGAAGTACTGAAGACAGATCCGTCATTAGATTCCAGCACCACTTCGCGTCGGCAACGCGAAGTCCACTGGATTTACCAGCTGCACACCAAAGCTCCAGTCGGCCTTAATGAAAAGGAATAGACACACAACGTCATCTCCTCTCTTTACTCCTTTGTTGACGCCACACTTGTTGGCGCCACGCCATAACCATCCATGATGCTGCCAACGTCACCTAATGTTAGCAGTCCATACTCTTTATGACGTCATACTGTCAGAAGAGTACCAGAAGTAAACTCTCTTCTCACCCTACCCATTTACTGCCTTGTGTTATTTTTAGGGTCTTTTGCCAATCTCCCCTTAGAGTTTTGGCCCAGCGGCCAACCCCCCAGGTCCTTTCTACAACTTAACGGCCAACCAGCCGACCCTTTGGTCTGCCCGACGGCCAACCCAACAACCAGCCGACCCAACGGCCAACTTTTTGTTTACAATAGCCTACCAACGGCCAACCGTTGACCACAACGGCCAACCTCTCCAGCATATAAATAGCTGTGTTTTTGACCCTTCTCTTTAGCCTCTGATGAGAACCAACGAGTTCGAAACCGGTCAGGCATTCACACCCAAGTTTACCCCGTGTTGCCATCTTGTTCTGGTTGATATACTCTCTCCGAACTACACTTCACTCCACCAGCCAAACTAGAAGACAGCATGGCCCAACCTAGCAACAAAGCCACTCCTGCGAGCAGCAGCACTTCAATTTCACTGGCAGACCTAGATCTGAACACCGACGATGAAACCAATCTCATCACTCCAGTGACCTCCGTTGTAGACCTCTGCCATACGGACGATCTACAGGTACGAAAACGCATGAGGATTGATGAGGAGCCCAGCACCAGCGGACACCAACAAGATGCCCGCAAGGGAAGCCCCCGCATCCCGGACCAAGTGATGGGCACCTACCGCCTCACTAGGAATATCCTCTGTAGGACTGAACGCCACACAGCATATGCCTTTTTCCTACAGCACTGTTTGGACATGAACAGGCCTCCAATCGGCCTGCGTCTCCAGTGCAAACCACAAATTGGACTCAACGATGAGAACTTTATGCGTGAGTGGGAATCCATCCTACTCAATGCATCCATGTCATTGACATCCCACCACGTGCACCAAGTGCTCCAAACAATATGTTGGAGAAACTAAACGCACATTCCACGAACGGATCCGTGAACACTTCAACGACACACGGAACCGTAGTGACAATCCGGCACCAAGACACTTCTGGTCCCCGGGACACTCTGTCAACAACATCAGTTACCAGATTATTGAAGTACTGAAGACAGATCCGTCATTAGATTCCAGCACCACTTCGCGTCGGCAACGCGAAGTCCACTGGATTTACCAGCTGCACACCAAAGCTCCAGTCGGCCTTAATGAAAAGGAATAGACACACAACGTCATCTCCTCTCTTTACTCCATTATACCACCTAGGATGGCCTAATCAGGACCTTGATTATACCACCCCATTGCGGGATGGCCTACTTAGGACCTTGGTTATACTATCACATTGTGGGATGGCCTACGCGGGATCTTGATCATACCACCCCATTGTGAGACGGCCTACTCAGGACCTTGGTTATACTACCATTTTGTGATGGTCTACTCGGGACCTGGCTTATACCACCCCATTGTGGGATGGCCTACTCAGGAACTTGCTTATTTACCACCCGATTGTGGGATGGACCACTCAAGACCTTAATTATCTTAATTACGTACCTTAAATGCCTACTCCATTTTGGTATGGCCTACTCAGGACCTTGATTATACTACCAATTCGTGGGATGACCTATTCAAGGCCTTGGTTATCCCGTTTCATTGTGGAATGACCTGCTGAGGACCTTGGTTTAACTGCCCACTGTGGTATGACCTAATCCGGACCCGGGTTATACTGTCCAATTGTGAGATGGCTTACTCTGGGTCAAACCACCCCATTGTGGGATGGCCTCATCACCTTGGTTATACCACCCCATTGTAAGACGGCCTAGTCAGGGCCGTGGTTATACCGTTCAATTGTGGGATGGTCTACTCAGAACCTTGGTTAGACCTCCAATTGTGGGATGGCCTACTCATGACCTTGGTTATACCACCACATTGTGGGATGACTCACTTAGGACCTTGGTTATACCAACCACCCCATTGTGGGCTGGCCTACTCATGACCTTGGTTTTGCCATCTCATTGTAGGTTTACCTACTCAGGACCTTGGCTGTACCTCCCCATTTTAGGATGGTATAATCGGGACCTTGGTTAAAGCGCCCCATTGTGGGATGGCCTACTCAGGACATTGGTCATACTACCGCATTGTTGGATGGCCTAATCAGAATCTTGGTTATACTATCCCATTGTGCGATGGCCTAATTGGGACTATGGTTATACCACCACATTGTGGGATGACTCACTCAGGACCTTGGTTATACCACCCCATTGTGGGATGGCCTACTCGGGACCTTGGTCATACCACCCCACTGTAGGATGGCCTATTCAGGACCTTGGTTATACCCCATTGTGGGATGGCCTACTTCGGACCTTGTTTATACCACCCCACTGTGGGATGGCCTACTCAGGACCTTGATTATACCTCCCCATTTGGGATGGCCTACTCAGGACCTTGCTTATACGACCCAACTGTGGGATGGCCTACTCAGGTCCATGCTTATACAACCCTATTTTGGGGGTCCTCGGTGGCTGAGTGGTCTGAGGCGCTTCGCTGGCGACTGCTAACCTCACACGGCTGAACCGGCACGGGTTCGAGCCCAGCTGGTCCATGTGTGGAAGTTTGTCAGTTACTTGCCGACGGGCGGTGGTTCCCTCCGGGTACTCCGGCTTCCTCCACCAACGAAACTGACTGTCACCATATGAGTGAAACAAACTTGAGTGTGACATTAAGCCAAATCCCCCCCCCCCCCACCCTATTTTGGGATGGCCCACCCAGGGCCTTGGTTATACCACCTGGAATGGCCTACTCGGGACCTTATTTATACCACCCCATTGTGGGATGGCCTACTTAGGACCTTGGTAATACCATCACATTGTGGGATGGCCTACTCAGGACCTCGGTTATACCGCCCAATTGTGGGATGGCCTAATCATGACCTTGGATATACCGTTCATTTGTGGGATGGCCTACTCAGGACCTTGGTTATACAACCCCATTGTGGGATGGCCTACTCAAGACCTTGGTTATATCACCTCATTGTAAGATGGCCCACACAGGGCCGTGGATATACCGTCCAATTGTGGGATGGCCTATTCAGGACCTTGGTTTAACTGCCCATTTTGTGGGATGGTCTATTTAGGACCGTCACACCGTTCCATTGTGGTATGACCTACTCAGGACCATGGTTTAATTGCCCATTTTGGGATGGTCTACTCAGGACCTTGGCTATACCACCCCATTGCCTTTCTCAGGACCTTGGCTATACCACCCCATTGTGGGATTGCCTTCCTCAGGACATTGGCTACACCTCCCAGTTGTGGGATGGCGTACTCTGGACACTGGCTATACCTCCCCATTGTGCGATGGCCGACTCAGCCCTTGGTTATACCACCTAGGATGGCCTACTTAGGACTTTGGTTAGACCAATTGTGGAACGATCTACTCAGGACCTTGGTTATATCATCCCATTGCGGGATGGCCTACTCATGACCTTGGCTGTACCACCCCAATTTGGAATGGCCTACTCAGAACCTTGCTTTTACCATCCCATTTTCGGATGGCCCACTCAGGACCCTGGTCATACCACCCCATTGAGGGATGGCCTACTTGGAACCTTTGTCATACCACCCCATTGTGGGATGGCCTACTCAGGACCTTGATTCTATCACCCCATTGAGGGATGACCTATTCGGGACTTTGATTTTACCAACCTATTGTTGGATGGCCCACTCGGGATCTTAGTGATATACCAACCCATTATGTGATGGCTTACTCAGGACATGGGCTATGCCAAATCTATTGTGGGATAATCTATTTTGGGCCTTGGTAAAACCGCCAGCACTTAGATCAATGCTCTCCCCTCCTGACAAATGTCATCCCTGAAAATTGTAAATTCCCAACAGATTTAACTCCGATAAAGTCACAACAGTTACTTCCTCTGATTGTGATTATATTTTTCGAATATCAAATTTTCTGTTTCAAAATCAAGAATTTGGAAAATGAGAAAAAATGTCACCAAGATTATCCATGCAACTATTGAGCAATTGTTCAGTAAAAGTCACCTCGATCAAAATGCATACAAGTTACAGGAGATAGGTGCTCAAGGGAGAAAAAATATTGACAATTGTTGCCAGGAAACCCCATAAGAAGCCTTGAGGTTTCCATACATACCCTTGCTTTTGATCAGATTTATTATTTGAGATCCCATTTGAAGAGTCAATTTTGGGTGCATAATTTTGGTGCCAGCAACAATAGCTTAACCCTATCTGGCATGGGCTTTTTGGGACCTTTCCAGCCGGGGGGTGGTGTGAAATAAAATAGTGAAACAAAATCAACATTATTTATCTTTCCTCCGAAGATTTATATTACCCCCAAAGTTTAGTATGAACACTATCTGGAACTGAAGATACTTAAGAGACAAAGGAAGCTGACAGCAGGGATCAAAATACACACATCAAAATACACACTCATCAAACTAAGGTGTTTACCTGGGGGGAATCCTCTAGTTGTTGCTTTGCGACAAAAAAAATAATTAATTTCTTTAATTCTGCAAAAAATGCAGGGTTTCATACGGAAAAAACCTCAGTCTTAAGTGATAACAGCATTGACAGACATTTGAAATTGGGCTTGGTTCCATTATGCATTTTTGAGTATAAAGTTTTGATGTGATATCATAGCAGATATGCCAAAAGTGAACAAATTACTTTGGTTCAAGGTGTCATTTTTCGATACATCAAAAATCCTACCTGAAAAGTATACGCGAAAGTAAAAACAAATGAAAGCACAATTTCAAGCATCTTTTTTGACTGGCTGCATCAACGTTATGAAACTCACATACTAATGTCACGAATCAAAATAGGACTGAAAGCAGGTATTGACAACAACAGGTTTATTGTGGAGGTAGCACCCCAACGGTCTTGTACAGTGAAGATATGGAGGTTAACATCCCAAGTCTTGTACAGCAAAGATATGGAGGTTAACATCCCAATGGTCTTGTACAGCAAAGATATGGAGGTTAACACCCAAACGGTCTTGTACAGCAAAGATATGGAGGTTAACACCCCAACGGTCTTATACAGCAAAGATATGGAGGTTAACACCCAAACGGTCTTGTACAGCAAAGATATGGAGGTTAACACCCCAACGGTCTTATACAGCAAAGATATGGAGGTTAACACCCAAACGGTCTTGTACAGCAAAGATATGGAGGTTAACACCCCAACGGTCTTATACAGCAAAGATATGGAGGTTAACACCCCAACAGTCTTGTACAGTAAAATATGGAAGTTAACACTCAAACGGTGTGAAGTGAAGTATCAAGGTAAAGTCATCTAGGGGCAATTCAAGCAAGGATGTGTAATAACTATGTACTCAATGATCTGTTTAAACATTACATTCGTTCCTTATTATCAGGACATATATATACATAACGAGTCAAATTGATATAATAATAATATACTAGTACCCGCTACGTGAAAATAGATCTGACATACAGACTGTGACCCTGGTGTTACATTACTAAATTACAGTGATGTAGATATATTTGTATATCAATATGATACGATACTCAAATCAATGGCATTGTTCAAAGCTGCGTGTAAACAGATTCAGCCCTCAGATATCCACTAATATATTGATACACGGCCGGGGGGAGATTTCCTTACTAGTACATCTATATGTAAAAGTGCGATGGAGCAGTGAGATTCTACTGTTCATGGTGTAAATAGTTAAAATGCTTGCATAATATTGCATTTTGTACAATAGTCAATATGACAGACAGATCACATACAAACAAATGGACAGATACCAGTCATGATTAGTTCATTGAGACCACTCACTGGGTTAGGACTGAAGTTACGACCTACTGTCGTAATCAACATAGGTAAAGAGCACTGACCTTTCAACATAACCAGTTAATGCTGTAGTTCCTCGCTGTACCAAGTTTTAGGAACATTTCAGTGAAGCAAATATCCTATGCCCACATGAAATACCCCCAATATTTGTAAACAAATTCCTAGAAAAGACTTAACATGCAAAAAGAATAGAAAATATAAATTATATAATAGCAAAACCTATATAAACGATTTATTAGAAAATGTGGTAAAAGCTGTAAAGCAAACAAATATAACCATGCATTTCATAGAAAAATCTATTTAAAGCTAAACAATAAATAACATATACAGCCAACATCACTATACTAAATATTCTAATAATACAATCTCCCTTCAACATTCAATCAGCCCCAAACTTGGCATACATTCAATCAGCCCCAAACTTGGCATACATTCAATCAGCCCCAAATTTGGCATACAACTTTGAGAAGTTATTCTGATTACTGTCACTAGCTCCTAAATGTTGGAAAAAACTTCATGTGTTTGCATCATTCATCAACATTCCATTCTAATAATGTGATTGCACTAGAAGAGTATATATGTTACTGGAGTTGTCCAGGTTCTATAAGGATTGACAATGAACCCAATCAAAACGGGGTTATCACAAGGGTCAAATGCTCAGACTCCTTTCAGCCAAATCTGCCCTCAATGTGTCTGATGTGTAAAATAAATCGTGTGTGTCTCTTGGTGCAATTTGCCAGGGGAGATTAAAGAATAGTGCATATCTCTGGATCATTATGTGTATGGATGAATACCATTGATGGTATTGGTTCTATGTTACCATTGATGGTAATGGTTCTATGTTACCATTGATGGTAATGGTTCTATGTTATCATTAATGGTAATGGTTCTATGTTACCACTGATGGTATTGGTTCTATGTTACCAATGATGTTACCATTGATGGTATTGGTTCTATGTTACCATTGGTGGTCATGGTTCTATGTTACCACTGATGGTATTGGTTCTATGTTACCAATGATGTTACCATTGATGGTATTGGTTCTATGTTACCATTGATGGTCATGGTTCTATGTTACCATTGATGGTAATGGTTCTATGTTACCATTGATGGTATTGGTTCTATGTTACCATTGATGGTCATGTTCTATGTTACCATTGATGGTAATGGTTCTATGTTACCATTGATGGTAATGGTTCTATGTTACCATTGATGGTAATGGTTTTATGTTACCATTGATGGTAATGGTTCTATGTTACCATTAATGGTAATGGTTTTATGTTACCACTGATGGTATTGGTTCTATGTTACCAATGATGTTACCATTGATGGTATTGGTTCTATGTTACCATTGATGGTCATGGGTTTTATGTTACCATTGATGGTAATGGTTCTAGGTTACCATTGATGGTAATGGTTCTATGTTACCATTGATGGTAATGGTTCTATGTTACCACTGATGGTATTGGTTCTATGTTACCAATGATGTTACCATTGATGGTATTGGTTCTATGTTACCATTGATGATCATGGTTCTATGTTACCATTGGTGGTAATGGTTCTATGTTACCATTGATGGTAATGGTTCTATGTTACCATTGATGGTATTGGTTGTTACCATTGATGGTGATGGTTATATGTTATCATTGATGGTAATGGTTCTATGTAACCATTGATGGTAATGGTTCTATGTTACCATTGATGGTATTGGTTCTGTTACCATTGATGGTAATGCTTCTACATGTATGTTATCATTGATGGTAACGGTTCTATGTTACCATTGATGGTCATGGTTCCATGTTACCGTTGATGGTATTGGTTCTATGTTCACTTATATCACTGTCAAATGAGCCGTGGACATGAATATTTCGTATAACATACTTCATGAAATCTGAATGGTATCACATCACTCGTTTTTCAATGCTACCCCCGGTATTTGGTGCTGCAAGATAAACATGATTTATCCATCGGACATCTAGAGCGCTTGCTCCCTGTGGTAATTATACCCAAAAATGATGAATTCAATAAAAAATGGAGGGCTGGGGAGGGAGGGTGGCGCAGAGAGAGAGAGAGAGTGGGAGAGATGGGATTAGAGAGGACGAATAAACTGGTATACTTTTTAAGGTGTCAAGGGCATCACTAGGGGGGGGGGGGGAGGTCATTGCGTGTGAACAACTTCCTCTCAGCCTCCTGTACGTTATTTTCCTATATTGGACAGCACAATAATGGGCTCTCTAATAAGCTAGCTAGGAAATGACCCCCTACCATAACATCCTGGCAATGTCCATGGGTGCGTGATATGAGTATATGTCTACATATACATGTAGGTGCATATTACAGGATACAAAACAATTCCACAGAGTGTAACTCCAGCAATAATTATCAATACTCCAAATATGCATAATAAGCACTGTTATTCATCTGGCTGGATCACCTGGTAGGTCCAGACATGGACAAACAAAGACTTCAACTCCTACATATTAACTAGCACAACCAACAACTGATGAAGTACTGTGATACACAAACAATTAAACACACAAGAGGTACAATGTAGAGACAGCACACAGATCCTCATACAAGTTTACATACAGACTGCATCTAGACATCTCCTGCACAGATCCTAATACAAGTTTACATAGAGATTGACACCTCCTCCACAGACCCTCATACAGAGACTGACATCTCCTGCAGATCCTTGCACAAGTTTACATAGAGACTGACACCTCCTGCACAGATCCTCGCACATGTTTACATAGAGATGGACATCTCCTGCACGGATCCTCACACAAGTTTACATAGAGATGGACGCCTCGCACAGATCCTCATATGAGTTTTACATAGAGACAGACACCTCCTGCACAGATCCTTGCACAAGAGACTTCTTTGTGGGCCTAAAATCACTTTAATTATGTGCATGTGATGCTGATTCCTTTGACTAACAAATGTAAACTTCATTTTCTACAGTAAAAAATTTGAGTTTTCCTTATTTCTTTACAGTTCCTAATTTTTCAACAAGTAACAATAATCATGCTTGATTTATCAGTTCTGATCTACATGTAGCTGTTAAGGGGGGCCTCAATCACCATAATGAAGTCCAGCCATGGTCAGATTGTATTCAGGAACCTTCAGCATGAGATCATGAAGCAATGATGTTTTACAGTCTATCTCAAACACTGATCATTGTCAACCTCTGCTGATGCATGTACTCTCTAATTAGGCTAACATTTATAGTCATCTACAGCTTCATATCCAGCTAAACACAGAAATCATCCTACAGTGGAATATTTCAGTGATATATCCAATATAATATCATATTGGAGATGGAAGAGCTACTGGACAGTCAGTGTGGTGGAGGCTCAGTTAATGGTCATTAGTCCTATCATTGTAGGTTATCTGGGTGGATGATATTACAATCTCCTCTCCTTGCTGGTCTGGTCTGAAATGCTTTATCAATCTCAAGATCTGGCAGTATTATGACACATTTATATCAAATATATACAAATAGATATCTAGAAATACTTCTTGAGGAGCTTCTTGAAATTAGGGCATGCTATGAACTGGCGTAAGTCAGCCAAGTTGGGGAACCATATGAACTCCCTGCCTTACTGTTTGGAATCCTTCAGATAAAGGATGGCATATGCCATGCCATGCATATGTGATTCCAACTGGATCTCCTCATATTGATTGGAACACTAAAATTAGCATGGGGTATACTATTTGGATCACCAGCATATATCCATTGCTATAAAGGATCTCCTGTCCTAATTGCAAGATGATCCTTCTTAAACGTTCAATTGAAATTTGTCTCCTAATGCTATCTATTTTCAAAATCTCACCACTACTTTTTCGAAGTCAGCATGTTTCACAAGAAAATGATGGCAATTTCATCATTTTACGGAAAGAAAAAAAAGATCAGGGGAGGTAATTCTGTTACTTTTCTGCTTTGTATGCTGACGGGGAATAACTCTAGGAAAGTTTCCAATTTTCTGTACAATATTGATACTGGCAGATCAGCGAGAAGGATGATCAAGTTGAGTAGTTCACTTTCACTTTGAAGTATACCGGAAAGGGGAATAACTTATGCACCAAATACATGTCCCGATTCTGAATGCCCTGGCTTCAGGAGACTGTTCTAATTTCTACACGTGTAGATTACAATCCCTATCAGTACATAACAATCACTCGATCACAATTACTCACAAAGTGACAAATCAGACAAATAAAATCTATCACTTAAGTCTCAAACAATACATATATATAAACAATACATCCATATAACATACATACTGTGTACACATCATTTAGCATATATGTGATAATATATACTGTAATACAGATTCAAAATCTCTACAGAATCTTGCTGAGTGCAGCTGCACCAAAGAAAGTGACAAGACAATTTTGTTCTCATATAAAAATTAATATGCAATCACTAACAATATTAGAGCTCTCAGGGTCCACCCAGCGCACTACATGTGGACTGATGTGGAAAACAGTCCCGTCACACAACTCTCATATACTGTTCACTTGTACTACGCCGTCGATTCCTTCAGATTGTCAAAATAGTCCATGAGCTGTTCATAAGTCATACCCATGGCTTCATAGTCCCATTCCGGTTCCCTGCCGGCTTGACCAGTTTTTAGAGAACCCGAGTGCTGAGAGTATGGATCATTTGACGTATCACCTTGAGCCTGGTCAAAGGGGTTATTGGTGATACGAATACTACACTCTGAACCTTTGTACGTGGAAGCGGTGCTGTTACGGTTACTGTTAGGAGCAGAGCTCTCTCCACTCTCACTCTCTCCTTGTAAAGGGCTTGACTCTCGCTCATGGTTACCGTTGAAGTCGGAGCTTCTCATGAGAGCATGTGGTGAGCGTGTCTTCACTTCATTCCTCTCTAGAGTGGCCCGACCAATCCACACCCAGTCATTGGCATTCGTCACCAGGTCTTCATTCACTTTGGGCACCTGCTTCCGGCGATATCTGAACACAAATATGACACAATTGATGACGAACACGATTATTGCCAGACAGAATATGGCCAGGAGGACGTACATGCCTATCTCCAGTGGGGTCATTGCTTTAGAGATGGGCACAGATTGGAGCTGAGCTTCTGTACGGGGATCTGGTGACGACTGAAGGCCGTCACTTTCACCCAACATCTTGGCCAGATCGTCATGTGGGTGGTACAGCTGGAATACATCGTCTGCTGTGATCTTAGTTCTGTTGGCCCTATTCTTTGGATGCAGGACAACGTCAGAGTTACCCGCCCTTCCCCCGGTGTTCTGTTTGAGCTGGTCGCGGCTGACTTTGGCCTGCCATCGGTCACTGGCCCGGTTGTGGAACCCCCCATCATTCTGGTAACGCTCCAGGTAATTCTTCTCAAGGTTCACATCAATACTGACGTAAGCGAAAGCCACGCTGAGAGGATGAGATTTCTTCTTATGACAGGCATTACCAATCCTCAGGAGGACTTTTAGGTACTTGCCTTTACCCTGGGCAAGGGCCTTCACTCTAGGCTGATGGGGCGTGACATATGGTGCGATACCTATGATACGATGGTTTAAGGTCACCACATCCAAATGGTAGTCTTCTGGTTGGACATATTTCAGTGGGAACACTGTGCCATCCGTGTATTTTAACATCACGTTCAAAACTCCCTCCTGGAAATATAGAGAAGATCCACTGAATACTGGGCCTGATCTAGACTTTTAGTTTGGACACCCATATGTGACCGGGTGTGTAGCAAGGCATAGAAATTGGCTGCGGTGCGTGACTGTCAATACTGGAAGTATTAAATGGTCTAAAATACAGATATTCATCAACTACTATTGCTATGTTCAGAGAAGAACTTTGTAATACAGCCAGATCTGGTTGGTAAAGGAAGCTGTTAAATGTTTGGAAGTGGTAGATCGAGGAAAAATTGCATTTTACCACACCTAGTCCTGAATGTGACAGATTAGAGGGTAACTTATGTGGTATTTTACTCATAACTAGTCCTGGCTGTAACTCACTGGGTATTTTCCCTGTAACTGGTCGTGGTTGTGACCGATTACAGAGTTCTGGATGTACTTACTGGGTATTTTCCCTGTAACTGGTCATGGTTGTGACTGATTACAGAGTTCTGGATGTACTTACTGGGTATTTTCCCTGTAACTGGTCATGGTTGTGACTGATTACAGAGTTCTGGATGTACTTACGGGGTATTTTCCCTGTAACTGGTCATGGTTGTGACTGATTACAGAGTTCTGGCTGTACTTACTGGGTATTTTCCCTGTAACTGGTCATGGTTGTGACTGATTACAGAGTTCTGGATGTACTTACTGTGTATTTTCCCTGTAACTGGTCATTGTTGTGACCGATTACTGAGTTCTGGATGTACTTACTGGGTATTTTCTCTGTAACTGGTCATGGTTGTGACTGATTACAGAGTTCTGGATGTACTTACTGGGTATATTCCCTGTAACTGCATGGTCATGGTTGTGACTGATTACAGAGTTCTGGATGTACTTACTGGGTATTTTCCCTGTAACTGGTCATGGTTGTGACTGATTAGAGTTCTGGCTGTACTTACTGGGTATTTTCCCTGTAACTGGTCATGGTTGTGACAGATTACAGAGTTCTGTATGTACTTACTGTGTATTTTCCCTGTAACTGGTCATCGTTGTGACCGATTACAGAGTTCTGGATGTACTTACTGGGTATTTTCTCTGTAACTGGTCATGGTTGTGACTGATTACAGAGTTCTGGATGTACTTACTGGGTATTTTCCCTGTAACTGGTCGTGGATGTGACCGATTACGGAGTTCTGGCTGTACTTACGGGGTATTTTCCCTGTAACTGGTCGTGGTTGTGACAGATTACGGAGTTCTGGATGTACTTACTGGGTATTTTCCCTGTAACTGGTCGTGGATATGGGCAGTGGCTGTGAGAGCACCAGACACATGTTTACTCTCCTTGATCTCCAGGGATATACCTGTCACCATGGTGACCAGTAGAGGTTCCAGTTTGACCTTGTCCTTACCCACTTTCACTTCTTTAGCAGCGATCACTCGGCCAGCAGGGGACAATACCTGCACAAGACAACAGGACAGTCGAGCAATACATGCATAAACGTATATATTGTAAGGCCATTCAAATATGAATGAGGGAATCTGAGACATGGGACTTTTTATTTCTTTCATTTCATTTTGGAGGAAATGCAATCCCAAGGGGTCACGTTAAATTAAACGAGGCACTTTCCCCTGACGACGTCTCCTGGTTTGCTCCCGGTTCTATTTCGAAACGTCCAGGTTTTCGATATGGTTACGAAATTGATCGTTAATCTCGATGGGGGTCCCTGTTTCAATATGTTCATGTTTTCTTGCCGTTAATTTGGCCTATCTTAACTTCTCAGGTGATTAGAGTGTTGTGCTGGTACCATATTTTGGGGCGCTCGTCGCCTACGTATATCGCGGCCAAAATATAATTCAGAAAACATATTTTTAAAGAATTACTGAGAGGTTTTCAATGATTTTCGTCGTTTAATCGATATATCTATGTCCTGATGTTTCGTGAATCCAATTGAACGAAAACTTTCATTTATCTATATATAAATTATGAATATATCTCACATTGATAATTGATTGTTTATTTGGCTAGTGAGTGAACGAGTGAGTAGTAAGGTTTAACGTCGTTTTCAACCTTGTTTCATTCATATCACGACGGTGCCTACATGTGCCAGAACACGAGAGTGCTCACAGTTCCTATTACCATGGACACTGATCAGCCCAGCCAGTACAGCACCCATCCAAGTATTGACTGAGCTCAACATTGCTTAACTTGGTGATCTGACGAGAACCGTTGTGTCCAACGCTATAAGCCGTACCTTTGGCTAGTATCTGTCGTGGAATAAAAGACGCACCAACTGGATATGATCTGAATAATAATGGTATGGAAGCATGCGTTAATTATTGTTCTATAAGGTTTTTTTTTACCAAACATGGATCGTTTCAACCGAAAATGAAAGCTATGTTATGAGTTTAACAGGTGTATTACCTTGGCATGTAATTTGTTTTATAATTTGGTAGTATTCATTGCAGATTCCATTTTTTGAGGATTACTGTCTTGTGATATATAGTTCAAATAAGGAGATTTCATCAACAACGTTTATTTCTGACATAAGCTTCCCTGGAATTGGTTAACGGAAATACTGGCAATCGGAACTAGAGGTGTTGATAATCCACGCTACAGTCGGTCTGTGAGAATCCGTCGGCTTGAATCAATAGTGTAGGGAGAGGGGTTAATTTCTTTGAAAGAAAAAACAAAAACAAAAACTGAAACAGCACTGTTGGCAGGGGCTTGATGTTCTACTATTTATTGCTGATTTCATGTGTCAAGGAAATTAACCCAATAGAGGAAGTAATTACCACCCATTTCAAAGGGCAATGACGTTTTATACCAATGGTTACATACACTTTACTATAAACAATACCGCGTTTTGTTTGTCTGAAAACTTTGATCGAGCGTTAATGTTTATAATCTCCGGTATTCAGTGCAAAAACCAGATGTTTCTGTGATCTTCGTAGTCTTATTACTGAATACTGAAGAAATCTCTGAAGATAAAGATATCCCATTCTGATCAACTTTCAGAGGAACACATGGAAAATATTCTAGACTTGAATAATTTATTTCAATTCGCAGTTCCTGGATGTATGACTATCTTCTAAAGCGATTCAAATTCTAAATGAAACTACTCAAAGTACTGATGTCTGGATCGCCAATAATGGATTTAAAGTTTCAAAACATTTCAGCTGGCATGTTTCAGCCGACAGCAGATGTAGGGATAAATGTGGAGATTTTCTCCAAGTTGTGGACGAGTCTGTTTGAGGAATAACAACTGGAATACAGAGTTTAGTCTTCAAGGAAGTGAATTTGTGAAGGCGGCTCATTTCGAAATATGCCAGGTCTTCATGGTAGCAAGAAACTATCTGCAGTAATATGCTCAAAAGTGGATCGTCTGCGTCTTCTACCAGTTTTTGCGAGCAGATTTTCATAATTCATGCAATTCTATTGTGACAAAACGATACGCTAACAGCATTAAAGAAAATAACAGGTAGTTTACAGCTGTGAGTATATGTTTGTTTTTGAAGCATGCAGCGGATTTTGCGAAACATATGTTTCATATTTTAATGGCTTAATGTCAGCCCTACAATAAGCAAACCACCAATGCAGAGAGACAATAGGGTTAAATGCTAGAATCAAATCCTGAGCAATTCATCAGATGAGACTGGTGTAAATCTGTGAGCATACACGGAGACTGGTGTAAATCTGTGAGCATACACGGAGACTGGTGTAAATCTGTGAGCATACACTGAGACTGGTGTAAATCTGTGAGCATACACTGATACTGGTGTAAATCTGTGAGCATACACTGATCCTCTGGATACTGACAATGTTAGGAGCTTCACAATCTGACAACAAGAATGGACCTTTATGTTTAGGTCTGTTTATTCCTGAATCTCAAAGGTATGACAGGAGATGTGGCTGTTTGATGACCTCTAACTGATAACGTACATTGTACACTAAGACTGATGATTAGAGTACCTGTATCTCAGTTCGTCCAGGCTGTTTGATGACCTCTAACTGATAACGTACATTGTACACTAAGACTGATGATTAGAGTACCTGTATCTCAGTACGTCCAGGCTGTTTGATGACCTCTAACTGATAACGTACATTGTACACTAAGACTGATGATTAGAGTACCTGTATCTCAGTTCGTCCAGGCTGTTTCCCTCGGATGACAATGTCTGGACTGAGTTCTGCTATCCTGGGGTCAGACACTCGTATTCTACTCTTCACCAGCTCTGTCACACGGAAGTATGCCTTGCTGTTCCCGTAATAGATGGAGGAGGTATCCTCGCCAGGTACCATGAACCGTGTGTATATCTCTAACATGGCCTGTTGATATCTCAGTGAGCACCTGCCTGTATCCTCCTCTTTATTCCTACATAACATATACGATACAACAAACTTTAGACAAACAAAACACTTTTCCTACTGTTATATATCTATTAGATTAGGGACGGTATCCAACCAGCGTTTGCTGTTGAGACGTTTTAAACGATGGAAAAAAACGCTCAGCTACTACACCCATCGTTTGCACCATCGTTTTTTTGTGTAGCAAACGATCAAAAAAACCATCACCGGAGACGGCCGAAGGTACCGCTGTCGTTCGGAAGAAAACGTCGTCGTTTGGAAGACACTGACAAAAGACGATCGCACGTGTTAAGCTGCGCATAAATACACACTGGGTGAACAGGCCGTGCCTTAGCTCTCAACTGCGCACATGTGTAACAAAATATAGCGCTATCAGCGAATGTGAAAACGGGTTTAAGACAGGGGAAATAAATTACACTTTAATCGCCTTCCGCGTTTGTTTTAAAGGTTTGATTACGAGAAGTCGCTGTTTGTGTGCAAAAATTTTCTATGAAAATGACAACCATCTAGCTGTGATAATGGAAGTGTCACGTACGCAAATAAAACTGAATGGTTTAATAACACCCTCCCCATGTATGCACGGTGTAAAAAAATTCTTTGAATAGGCCGGAAAAGGTAATCAACAGATAACTCTGCCGATATCTTACTGATCTGAATTATGTTCAGTTATTATTTAACTTAAAGAAATACCCGTTTCAAAAATATTTAGGTTGATAAATATTTCCTTGTTATTCAGGGCGATACGGAAGTCTACCGTGGAAAATGGTGTTGATTCGCCTGGAAATTTTCGCGATAATGCCGACACTAGGTTTTGATCCCTTTCCTTGAAAACGCATGGATGCAATAGAAATCTAAATAAATATTTTTCATCGCGAGTATTATGGGACCATGAAACTATTATATGATTTTTGTATCTTCAGCGGTTTTCTTGTAATGTTTACCGGAAAACGTGTAACACGATTTGCGGGGAATTCCACTGAAATTCCGCCCACTTCAGAGCACGTTTTAATACCTCACTGGCAAATCGTGTTACACTTTTCCCAATAAATATAACATGAAAAGAGCTGAAGAGACAGAAATGATATTTATATTTTCATGATCCTATAATACTCGAGATAAAAAATGTATTTAAATATTTTATTTTATGAATGCGTTTTCAAGGAAATTGATAAAAAAAACTAATGTCGGTATATCGCCGAAAATTCTCGGCAAATCGACCCTGTTTCACGTTAAATAAACCAAAAAATGGAAAGGTTTCTTATGTTATTTGGCCTGTGTACTGTATTGCAGTCCATAGGGAAAATCAACACGCGCGTTTAGCTTTAATATTTTAGAAATATCGCAATTTATTCTACGGGTCTGTCTGAAAAAAAAACCCAGCTTGTGTACGGTCAAGGAGCACACGCGTACACGCACGTGGCCTTCCATTTCGACTGCGGTTTATCCCCAGCATAGAAAAGTCGACACAGGACTGCTCCCGCATGGCGGGAAAATAAAGACCGGTGTAGAACACGTGTCTGTCGAAACGTTCATGGCGATATACCAGATCAGAGAGGAAAACGCTATATTCACGATCCTTCAATTCACAAGTCGAATACACCAAAATTATCTAGAAAGTTTCTAGAGCTATACTTTGATGGGTGCCATGAAAAAGAATTGTCACGGGAGAATATTTGGTGACCCTGATATTTGAACATCGCTACTTGAGAGAAAGTGGAGGTGTGAATTTCCATTGAGTCTTCATTCAAGCATTTTTAATGTTTTAGATTGAAGGGAATTTCTCGGCAATGCGCTGAGACAGATGTATTTTTTGACAACCAATCTTTTATTTGAGACTTTATCGAAACAGATCCAAATATTTGATTATCGGTGTTTTATTTATTATGGTCAACTTAACGCACTTTTATTCTACATTGCAGGTTTGTTTGCTCCATGGACATATTGAAACTAGAGGAATGACCGCCTTTTCTCCGGATAATATTATTCGCATATCCACATATTTCTTCGTTATGTTTATATTTTGTTGTAAGATTCTAACCAATAAACATATGATTGTGCAAGAAAGTCCCATATCCCTATCCAGCAGGACTATACGTGGAAGAAACTAATTTCCGGTGAGCATATAGGTAAGAATCCTGCTTGATTAGTAAACAATATTGCCAAGCTGTCAATTTATTGTCTAGCCATAATAATAGTAAAGTGATCAGCTTTTTTGTCTGTTCTATTGGTCTACACACAGCTTGACTTTCGAGCCACGAAGGACGCAAGAGTTACTTCCGGAGGCGGCATCCACGGGCATTTGCTTTATTACTACCATAATTCAAATAAATGGACGTTCACGGGAAGTATCGCTGAAGGGATTGTTCATTTCAAAGATATTATTAAATAAAAGGCAACAAGTGTCTTTGATTTTATACTTTTTGTTTATTCAGAGTTGCACATTTCCGGGACAGTTTTAATTGATCACTCCGGGCTCTAAATAATTAAGCCATGCAGTTTTGTTCCATGAAAAATATATTTAAGTGCATTTCTGGAAGGTTGGACATATATGATCTCATCTTTAGTACTATACACATCGTCTTTCACATCCAGCTTATTTGTTTCTCACCACAACCGATACTTCATTCACTATGGAACAACATACAGGAAATCAAGGTAAGTTCACATAAATTTTATTACTGATCGTATGCATTGCATTGTTGGAATAAAATATTGTTTAAACCAATAACAAAGAGAGATCAACAAATATGCGCTATGAAGAGTAATAAATGACATGTGAGAAATTGAGGAATTAACACGGTGGGATACAGCCCATAGCAAATTAAGAAGTAATAAACAATGGTTATTTTGATTACCCACTCGAATCCCAACGGCGAAACAAGACTAGTTAATTCTTGTTAATTACATACACGATCTCTCATAACTGGATCGACGATACCAAGTGACAAAATAATCTCTCTGTATGAAAATGTCATGCGGCGTTGCTCTAAAAGTTGTAAATGTACAACCACGGGTATCCGACTTCTATCGAAATTACAAACTTCAGATGAATAGAGTACTCATCACGTATAGATATTTGCAGATGTAACTTTAAAAGCTTACCAAACAAGGCGCGCTTCAAAAGCGCAAATTGAACAAAAACAAAATTATGAGTTACACCATTAGAAAACCGTTATCTATGGTGAATGTCTTGTAAATATCTGCGCTTACGCATCGTCCTGAAAGAGAAAAAATATACGCATTAGATTGTAATGTTTCACTCGACATTTATCTGTAATCAAACGTAATAATAATTGTTAAAGTAAAACTATGATCATCTCATTCCAAAAATTACAAATATTGTCCATAAAACAAATAAACTACCAGGTGTTAATTTTTGTTGACAAATTTTTCAATCATACAGACCTAATTCCAAACACTTTCAGATCATATTTTTCAAAATTATCTGTTGTCCACAGGTACCCAACTAGACAGGCTAAATTAAATTTATATCGCGATTTTTACTACTCTGACTTATAGTACTAAAATAAAGGGTCCCAAAATATGGAACAATTTACCCTTTCAGTTAAAATCTCACGTTTCGCTCTCATTATTCAAATCGAGGATATAATCGTATTTATTCCTGGAACATAATTAGACTTCTATTCTGTTTGCCGTCTGTGGAAGTTGGAAATTAAATTTGTGTTTTTGTCTCACTATGATAGAGTTTACCGCATATTATCATCTTTGTAAATATAATAATTATTTTGGGATAAAACAAACCCCTCGGGGTTTTCATCCCGCCACTATTATATTTTGTTTACTAAACATTATTGTTATGCATGGTGAAATAAAAATCAAATCAAATCAAATGGTAATCTAGAACTGACTTTTTTGAAGCCGCATTCCAAAATGCGCAAAGCCCGTATTCTGCAAAATACATAAGATTCGAATCGCACGTTCATAAAACGATATCATGGTTCCATAATATTTTGTTTATTAACGAATTACACCGTAACCGATTCTAAGATATAGTCAAGCAGCACACGTATAGCAAAAATCTGGAGAAAAAAACAACATTAATTTGTGTTCCGTTCTCATAATCCGTTTTTCACGGCCTCAAGCGACACAGCCGTTGTTGTTGTTTTTGCGTCTGTAAAGCGGGACTACTTTCGAGCCGATCGTTTGCCAGGAGACTTTCAATCGTTTGCTAGAAAACGTCTGCACCTTTGTTCGAGGTGTGAAAAGACGACCGGCACCCTTACCGTAGGTTGCCGGAGATTTCCGGCGATCGTCTTTATCTGACCGGCGTTTTTAAAAAAACGATCAACTCATACACCCATCGTTTGCATCGACGTTTTTTTTCATCGTTTAAAACGTCTAGCAAACGAACGTTGGATGGATACGGTCCCTTACTACTGTCTCACTTGATGAAATATAATTTTCAAGACTTCTTCTAATTTTCAAATATATTTACATGGAAAATACATTGGCTACTATTGTGAAACATTTCTAACACTCCTTTGACCTCTGGCATGTGTAACCACAGGGACCCACACAGAAATGGATCATCTAACCCTCTATCTACCCCTTCATCATATTATTTACTCTTGTACTCTGCCATATCTGGTGTTCGTACAATAAAATCTTGAATCTTGAATCTACCTTCTGTAATGTCTCGTACATCGCTGAGGATAGAGGTAATTCAATCAAGGGAGACAAATTTGTATGAACTTGTATACAGTGGGCCATCTATTCTTGCATTCAGAACTTCATACGGCATGAGAACCATGGCTGCTGTATATTGATCATTCTGTCGGAGAGAGGAGCCTAGTACATACCTGGTGTAGCCATGAAGGGGGTGTATTGATCATTCTGTTAGAGGGAGGAGTCTAGTACATACCTGGTGTGGCCATGAAGGGGGTGTATTGATCATTCTGTTAGAGGGAGGAGTCTAGTACATACCTGGTGTGGCCATGAAGGGGGTGTATTGATCATTCTGTCGGAGAGAGGAGCCTAGTACATACCTGGTGTGGCCATGAAGGGGGTGTATTGATCATTCTGTTAGAGGGAGGAGTCTAGTACATACCTGGTGTGGCTATGACCGGGGGGTATTCATCATTCTGTCGGATGGAGAGTCTAGTACATACCTGGAGTGGCCATGAAGCGGGTGTACTGATCATTAAGGTGGATCTCCACAGTTTCGTAATAATGGCCCCGGTCTAATTTCATAATACGATATACTGCCCGTGTTCTGCTACATCATAATTCTTCTTGTCTTCTTAATACAATGTAGCTTATATCTATAATATCATCCTATTCAGCATTATTAATGCTTCAAACGAGCACGTACAGATCGATGGCTGGCTTCGTCTACATGGTGATCGGGATCATGGAGTAAATTCTGAGTTGACCCCCACTTTTTTTTGTCTTTTTAAGTTGAGACCGGGCCTGGGAACGTGAGTAAGAAGTTTAATTGAAATCGCGCTCTTACAGATTTTTCTGGAAATTGAGCCGAATTTGACCATTTTTCGACATTTTAAGGGGTTTTCTAGGAAAAATGAAGCAAGCTTGGAGGGGAATGTTTGAGATTCATTTTTCTATATCGTAGCAGTGCTATGTCTTAAAATAATAGCTTAATCATGCTCTTTCAGAAAATATATACATATAAGTGACAACTGGTGACCGAAAAACGGACCCATGATCTAATCCTTGCCCAATGGAAGAATTCCTGGAGTGCACCCCTAGTACATACCTGGTGTGGCCATGACAAAGGTATATTCATCATTCTGTCGGAGGGAGGAGTCTAGTACATACAATATGGTGTGACCATGACGGGGGGTGTATTGATCATTCTGTTAGAGGGACGAGTCTAGAACATACCTGGTGTGGGGGTGTATTCATCATTCTGTCGGAGGGAGGAGCCTAGTACATACCTGGTGTGGGGGTGTATTCATCATTCTGTCAGAGGGAGGAGCCTAGTACATACCGGGGGTGTATTCATCATTCTGTCAGAGGGAGGAGCCTAGTACATACCTGGTGTGGGGGTGTATTCATCATTCTGTCGGAGGGAAGAGCCTAGTACATACCTGGTGTGGGGGTGTATTCATCATTCTGTCAGAGGGAGGAGCCTAGTACATACCGGGGGTGTATTCATCATTCTGTCAGAGGGAGGAGCCTAGTACATACCTGGTGTGGGGGTGTATTCATCATTCTGTCAGAGGGAGGAGCCTAGTACATACCGGGGGTGTATTCATCATTCTGTCAGAGGGAGGAGCCTAGTACATACCTGGTGTGGGGGAGTATTCATCATTCTGTCAGAGGGAGGAGTCTAGTATATACCTGGTGTGGGGGTGTATTCATCATTCTGTCAGAGGGAGGAGTCTAGTACATACAATATGGTGTGACCATGACGGGGGGTGTATTGATCATTCTGTTAGACGAGTCTAGAACATACCTGGTGTGGGGGTGTATTCATCATTCTGTCGAAGGGAGGAGCCTAGTACATACCTGGTGTGGGGGTGTATTCATCATTCTGTCAGAGGGAGCAGTCTAGAACATACCTGGTGTGGGGGTGTATTCATCATTCTGTCAGAGGGAGGAGCCTAGTACATACGTGGTGTGATGGTGTATTCATCATTCTGTCAGAGGGAGGAGTCTAGTAAATACAATATGGTGTGACCATGACTGGGGGTGTATTGATCATTCTGTTAGAGGGACGAGTCTAGAACATACCTGGTGTGGGGGTGTATTCATCATTCTGTCGGAGGGAGGAGCCTAGTACATACCTGGTGTGGGCATGATGAGGGTGTATTCATCATTCTGTCAGAGGGAGGAGCCTAGTACATACCGGGGGTGTATTCATCATTCTGTCGGAGGGAGGAGTCTAGTATATACCTGGTGTGGTGGTGTGTACATCATTCTGTTAGAGGGAGGAGCCTAGTACATACCTGGTGTGATGGTGTATTCATCATTCTGTCGGAGGGAGGAGCCTAGTACATACCTGGTGTGGGGGTGTATTCATCATTCTGTCGGAGGGAGGAGCCTAGTACATACCTGGTGTGATGGTGTATTCATCATTCTGTCGGAGGGAGGAGCCTAGTACATACCTGGTGTGGCCATATGACGGGGGTGTATTCATCATTTGGTTAAAGGGAGGAGTCTAGTACATACCTGGTGTGGCCAGGACGGGGAGCCCTCCATTCCTTCACCTGACTCAGCTTGTTGTCCGATAACTGGATATCGAGACGGCTCTCGGGGACCCACACTGCCACCTGGTGGTAGACTGTGTGCTCTCCATACTTGGCGATCACGGACACGTTACTGGAGCCTGCCGTCTCAGTGCCATCTACATACACATTACGACAGTCAGTTGATACCTGCAAGTACAGAACAAATGGTAGATTTATACTGGATGTATAGACATCTCCCATGGTTCACACCAATAAGACACATACAGGCCAGGTTTGAATAAGTCAATAGGCCTGTTCAGAGTGTTGTCCCTGTTATGCATTATTTTCTCTCTTTTTAATTACTTTTTCTTGATCTGGGTGCCTAAACTCAATGTCTCTCTCTCTCACGCATGTGAGGGGAGTTGGCTTAATGTCACACTCAAGTTTGTTTCACTCATATGGTGACAGTCAGTTTGGTTGGTGGAGAAAGCCGGGGTACCCGGAGAGAACCAACGCCCGCTGGCAATTAACTAACAAACTTTCACACATGGACCAACCGGGCTCGAACCCATGCCGGTTCAGCGGTGTCAGGCTAGCGGTCGTCAGCAAAGCGCCTTAGACCACTCGACCACCAAGGGCCCGCCTCTCGTGCCTGAGAGAAACAGTTAAGACATGAGGGTAAGACTCACATAAGCCCTCAGCTTGACCCAAGCAATTGAGAAATATGCTGAGAATGTGCAACATATTATGGCTATACTAATCAGGGGTTGAAATGTTTTCGAAAAGTTACTTGTCACAGGTGACCGGTAACTTTTTTTTTACTCGCCACCTGTGATATTGTACTTGTCTCACTTGCGCATCAATATTTATCGGTCTTGCCAGGTATATTTTAGTATCAAATTCATAATAGACAAACAGTGACCATAATGATGTGAAATTTCACAGCGAGTGGTTCTCTTGCAATTTTTCTTTTAAAAAAAAAGGTGGGCATTCTTAAAATTTATTATTATTAATTTTTTTATTTGGCACACATGTTCTTTAAAAACTTCAAGCACCAATGGAAAGTTGATGTCAACTTTGATATGTCCAAGACAACTATTTCCCCAAATTTCTGCAATTAGAACTGCCAAAAGCTTTGTTGTTGTCTAAATCATGTGAAATTTAGATGGACCCTGTGACACTATATCATAGAATTTAGATCCAAGTAACACCCTTTTTAACTCATTCAGTACCGAGCCTCATTTCTGGCCTCAGTACCAGTAGCTCCACAGCTGAGTCTCAACGTGTGCAGTGCACAAATGTCCATCACAGAAGCTGTCGACCAAAAGTTCATTTCAAAAATATTTTGTTTATGAAAGTGAATAAAATTTGAAACTTTATATCTCCATGAAATACACAAGCATCAGAAATTGTGTTTGTGTTATTTTTATAATTATATACATGAAATTATGCATGCAAATTTCAGGAAAATGTTTTTATCTGTTTGAAAAAAATGCTTCAACAAAAATAACATCAAAATTGTCATGGTCTGGTTTCAGATGTACGTAATCTCTGGCTGGTAAAATTTATAGCTGATTGTAGTATCCATTCCCTGGATAAAGATGATAATTTCCTCATTTTATTTCATCCACATATAACTTATAAATTAAAGTTTTTATCTGGTAGAAATTCCGTTGATAGTCATTATATTACGCGCAAAATAATGAAGCAGAAGGTTTTTTTTTCTCGTCTGATTCAATCGCGTCCGTGCTCCGTTTCCCTGAACCGATTTCAATGAATGACGTATCATTGTAAAGCCCATTCATTCAGCTTTCTTCTCGTAGTACAATCCCCTTCGGATGGCCAGTGAAACGAAAGATTTGATTGGATTGAAAACAGTGTTCACGAAACGATCTTTCTGATAAGCCCGCTGTTTTGGGCAAGTGGATTGGATAAGAGCGTTCGCGTCACAAGGCGAGCCAATCGGATTGCCTCATTCATCGCGGGTTTGTTTGGAGAAATAAAAACAGAAAAGATGGTGCGAAATTCTGACAAGTTGGTGTCGGACAATAGCGGAATATTTGGGAAATAAATTTACCAAACGTATACGATCGTAGGAATTCTCAACAATGGATATATACCTGTACCTTGACAGAAAATTTGACAGAAAATATCTCGTGAATTCGTCAGATTTCTCAAGGAATCGTATGATTCTTCCAGGTATTTGAACATTTGCAAATGTCTGCCGAAAATGCGCGATGTTCTCAAAGATCTCTTCTCGGATTATAGTTTTATTTCGTTATATATTTCATTCAATACGAAAATGCTTTATATATAATCGGATAGATAGCGATCTTATCTTTCGATATATGTATGGTTTACATGATATTTCTTCCTGAACAGACCAGGAAAATAAGAATTCCAACGGTGGTGTATACGGCCGACTTCATTTTGGAAATTTTCGTGATTTTATTTTTTATCTGCGTTTTCAAACAACGATCTTGAAATAATTTCTCTGTTAGTCAAATCCAAATTTCAGAAATTGTTACGTGAGAAAATAAGCTTCATAAACATATAGGCCTTTAATTACATTTGACAATGCTTAGATATGAAAATTCTATTTTCCCACGACAGTTATGTTTTGCGCCATATGGTGTCTATGGGGTTGAGGAGGCCCAGATCTGTGACGCCAAAGCGATCTGTGGGGCGGACAAAGCGA
>JAVTVY010007563.1:0-47436 GCA_036873755.1 Hanleya hanleyi | reverse complement strand
AGTTAACACGACATTTATTCAATTGCAAACACGGTGTGCCTCGAGTGCTACAGCCGAATCGCTATAGTGAAATTGACAACGCCCATTGAATAGATGAAAAATCAACACATGACCACAAACAGGGCGAGAGAACCATTTAACGGCTTAATAGTTTGGGAAAATGTTTTTTTAATATCTCTAAATCCATCGAGGCTACATTCTTGAAATTTCATTAGCGATTACATATATATATTCTCTCAATAATACTCACAAATACTCTATTTCAAAGAAATTAACCCCTCCGACCCCTCCTCTTCGCTGTTGTTTAAAGCCGACGGTTTTTCACAGACCGACTATGGTGTGTCGTGTAGTTTTTGAGAAAAACGCGAACAATGTTTTTTACATTGTGCGATATTCAAGGTCAAGGACACGTCGGATCGTTTTATAAGTAGCGACAAAAGAAAGACAATATCGTGGTCACTATTGTGTCATTGTCTCTTGGTGTGTCAGTTTTTCAGAAAATGGAAGCCGTATTTTCGATATTTGGGTGTTTACCACTTTAAAGGTCAAGGTCAAAGCCAAGTTCTGACACAATTGATGACCTTGTGACGGCATGCAGGTCACGTGACCTTATTTTCAGACTGATCGCATCAGGCGTTCAAGCGTTGACCACCAAACTTTGCACTCATACAGAGACGCTCCTAGAGGTCAAAGGTCAAATTTAAGGTCACATACTTTTTGGTCATTAAAGTGTTCAACAATGTTACACGAATCAATGCCGTAGCTTAATTGTTACGTAACAATTAAAAAATATAACTACAGCATGGCCAAACGTAAGACTTACCAAACATCAACTTTTTTCAGCTATGTCTTTTAGTTTTGGATGTACAGAGGCTACAAGAAACACAGCACCAGGGGAGAGAACTCGAAAACTGCTTGTCTGACCTACTTATTTTATTGACTCAGTTTGTTTGTTAAATCTTCAAACTTTTACATTCTAAATTTCAGCTGCATCGTCTTATTCGTTTGTTCAATATTCACAAAGTGGCGTTTATCTTAGAAAAGCCCAAGGTCAAAATTGAATACCTGTACCAAAAACCTTCAGCCTAGTATCTACAAATATGTCAAATAATTAAGCTGTTTATCAAGCCGTTTAGCCGATATTAAAAAAAACAGAATAATAATAATCCGTAGAATAATAACATTAGGTCTATCCATTGGAAATGGAAAGACTTAATAATAAACCACTAGCTACCACATCATGTACATTGTAATGTGATAAAATGGTTGAAATTGACGCAGATGAAATACAAGGCTTATTTTACCTTTCCGCAACATATTTGCATGTTGCCGTTACGGATGAAATTTTCATATACTCTCATGAAATTCTGTTTTGTTTTAACAATGATTTGTGACGTTGATTAAAATCGTCACATTTAACATTAATGCATATTATAATAATTAATGCATATAATAATGCATATGATTGAAGATTTCAGCTCGAATAATTATCATTGAAGATCTTAGAGAAAGCAAGTCATCTTATCACATTTAAGAAACAATCCAAAAAGATATTCCGCAGTTTCTAAGCTTATGGGATAGTTGATATTCTTTGCCACGTAGAATTATATGGTATGATTGTTGGCACAGATTATAATATAATGACGGGACGATTTAGTTCATGATTCAAAACACTGTGGAAGTTTGCCCTCGGATGGTAAAGAAAAAAAATATATGTGCCACATTTCGAGCTTATTTCCTGCATTTATTCAGACACACAGTTCACAAAACCCATATATTGTCGCTCAATCAGACTATATCACAATAATTTTGGACATATCGGTTTTCTTTGATGAAAAAATAGTAAGGTATGTTTTTGCAAAATAAGAGACTGATCGTTGACGCAAACCATGGTGTGCTGATGAAGTCGTTTCGTTAACCCTACCTGGCCTGGGTGGTGGCGAAAATGGCCTCCCTACCAAACTTGCTGCGCTTTCTCCAGAACGACAAAAAATGGAGAGCTGAAACTCCGAGACTTTATAGTTTATCATATTGGGGTCATTTTGAGCCTATTTACATTGCATGGGAAAATTCAAGATGGCGGCCACGTGGGGTCCCAGAAAAGTGATGTTTTTGTCATATTTCTTCAAAATTTCTGCTTTACTATTTTACTTCACATCACATTAATACTTACTAATTTATCATACAGATTTTGCCGAGAAATTGCAAAAATAAAAAAAATTGGAAAATCTGACTGACAAATCTACTAAAAATGCCGATTTTGAAAATGACGGCCATTTTGGATTTTTTTACATTTTCTGGTAGAGCTTGATCCAGGGGTATAGTGTGGTAAGTTTCAGCCCACTAGCTCAAGGGGTGAGAAAAATAATTAGGGGGTAAGTCCAACGCAGGCCACAACAGGTCCCAAAAAGCCCAGGCCAGATAGGGTTTTAATAAGTCAGTATATTGCGACTTTTGTTTTAGATGAACAAAACGAATCAACAGGTAATTTGCCTGATTTTGAGCCGTTTCTCGCATTGATTAAGCAAGACAGCTCTAAAAGCCGTCAATTTTGTGCGAGTAGATACCTGTCACTTATTTGTCAAATATTTGTTCATTTTGTTGAACAATAGAATATATGTGTATGCTTTTGTAAAATTAAGGATTTATTGATAGGGGGCAACATTTTACGTTATTTGCTGTCTCCATACCATATATTCCAATCTTGTTCTCTGCGAACATTAACATCATACGTGACACATATTAGAATGAGGGATTGGAAGGTAAAAACAAATATTTTGCCTAATTTCGAGCTTATTTTCGAGTCAGATATACGACATATACAGCAGCTATTTTTTTTGACAACCATACCACACTAAATACCTGTAACATAACACATAGTCTGCTTATTTTGATTAGTGAACAGAAAAGTTACGAATATTTTCCTATCTTGAAAGATTTAGTTTAATTTCGGGAGTAGGGTAAGATTTTGAGTTATCGCTATGACACTAAGCCAGATAATCCGATGCTGTTTATATAAAACAGTAGCCCGATGAATGGCAAAATTTTGTATGTGCTGAACAAGCGAATTGGTTACGAGGTCATGCCATTGTGATTGTACCTGGGATGGAAAAAGTAAAATACAAATATCTTGCCTAATTTCTTGACTCTTTCTTTCACTAAGCCGTACACATAACTTGGATAACCGCCAATTTTTGCAACAGTTAGATGACATCTAATACCTTAAATTTGCGACATAATATCTTCATTTTAATAAAACAATATAAAAGTTACAAATGTTTTCGCAAATTTGAGGAATTTTTGCTAAATTAATCACATTTTAAACGCCTTGAAATCCAACGCACATACTTGTAAGCTGAAAAATGACCCGCTTGTTTGACTAGTAGGCGTCAAATCCAACATTCTTTATTCGACCGTCGTCCATGGAAGAGTTTCCGGAACAAAAATCGAAAGATCTATTTCATATGACAGCTAGCACATATTCCAGATGTGTGTGAAATAAAAAAAAAAAATAAAAACGCAAGAGGGTTTCCCATATGATAACCTACATACACCCGGTTCCAGAGAATTGAAAGATTAATGTAGGATGCTGTCGAATCCAAACGGACGCTCGGTCATGCTGTCAAGAAGCACAAATGAAAGGGTTGGGACTTCAAACTACACGGTATAATCGGATAACCATTGCTTGACGGGGGTGTAGCCAACTTCAAATTTGGGGTTTCTCTCAAGGACTATGTAATTATCGATGTGGAAATTGCTCAAATGGAGGACGACTCGCTACTGAATGTAGGGTCACATTCTATGTAGAGAGGAAAGCTTAATATTTAATTTCAGTCTCTTTGTCTCAATTATTGTCAGATTTCTCATTATTCGCTCCCAGCTATATAACAAAAGCAGTCAGACATGACTGATGAGTTATACAGCCGCTTGAGTGTAGTATATATATATAAGGAATTGGTATCTAATATATCATGCACCAAAGTCAACAAGTTTTTATTGTCTTGCTTCATAACAGCCCAAAAGGCTGATTTCCCATTGGTGATACACTCCCTGCTCAAAGGATTTATTAATACATTGCTTCTATGATTATGTAGGTGCGAAACTAATCTACTCTGAATTCATAAACACAGCCAAGCGATTGGACATGGATCACTCGATAGAGAAATTGCGAACCGGGAATCTTTGTTCGAAGCAATCCATGTGCATTCAATTCTACATGAAGATAACCATTCTTCGTTTTTCATTCAGCAGATCGAAAAGTATAGACACTCCTATCTATTTCTTAATTCGTATATATAAAATACAATGCACCGATATCCATGTATTAATCGATAAACACCTTACATTTCTTACACTCGAACAACGGTGAAAACTGGTGAAACTTTTTTCCTCATATCGACAGACTGAAAATAAAATATACCGACGATACACCGCGTCCTCGTTGACACAAACGAGTGATTTCATTGAGAGATAAATTCGGTTTTGAACGATAGGATACGCATAAACATTAAACGCAAACTGAAAAAGGTACAAGAAGATGAAGCAGACGGATGAACAATTGATGTTTCCAAAGGGTCACAATCCCATTAAACGCAACATTAAAAGGGTGGTGGAAAACGATGTCGGTGTATTGACAAAAAGTCAAATGATTCCGCAGATTAATATACTGACTGCATATTTCTAAAAATATCACAAGAACCAAAATGATCCCTGTGATGATTTGTATCGCAGTCACGCTTTTATTGTAGCTGTCCATGTGGACATATTGAATGAAATGATCGCACGACCCCTAGCACCGGCTTGAGCGGTATTAGATACAAATATTTCAGAGCGGTGATGTAATAGCCCTACCAAGTCATCCGTTGGAAAATGATGAACCACGTGACTGCCAGATAGTCAAAAACGGCCCAAACTAGGGAGTATTTATTGAATGCAAGTTTGTATTAAAAAAAAATAACTGTGAAGGAACGCAACTATGCAGACTATTCAGAAAGCTACGTTAAATTCAACTCTCTCTCTCTCTCTGTCAGGCTGTTCGTAAACTAATATATTGTTCAGACTGGATACATTTTGAATCAGGATATAATATGCCTGGTGGAAGGGAAATGCCGACGTACTAACAAAGATGTCACGTGATCACACCTCCCGATATTAAAACTGAATTCTGACTTCCCAAAAATCAATATTGATTCCTGTGATGTTTTGCATCTGCGTCATGCTTTTATAGTAGATGTTCATTCGGGCCACACGTTACCTAACACAAGTTTCATTGGAATTAGATACATTGAAGGATAAATGATGCAATAGTTATGTCAACAAATTTAATGGAAATTGATGCGTTGTATCACCGTCAGAGGTAAGAAACAGCTGATAGTAAAGAAAGCTCTCTCTATACACAGATCAGTTTTAATACTAGATGAAATCGTTTATTTCTTATATCTGCACTACACATTTGTTTTCACGGAACGTCGAATACAAGAAGCAAACTTTACCCTGTTTTAAGAACTTTGGGATGAGAGATACTTGATTTGCTGGATAAATCATAGGACAATAGCGTTGTCCATTCATCATCTATGGAACAGGGCAGCCGCGAGGGAAGCCGAGTGACATGCATGTTAAACAGAGAGTGCTTTATCAGAGTGCTTTATCAGAGTGCTATACTGGAAGAATATTGGAACCGATCACACATTTCTGTTCGCTAATTCAGCATTTTGATTCCGCTATAACAGCATAAATACTCCTAGCATCATCAGCTTAAAATTGACCATTTCCTTCCCTGTATCACGTTGATCCCTGTAAATAGATCGTAGTGATACATGTCGTAGTTCTCGAGAATGTCAGAGTATGCCGATCTTTGTTCCCATTACCATTGTTTGTCGCTGCTTATAGGTCTTGATTCTTCCGGGAACTGTATTGTCTCATTCAAAAAGTCCTTTTGAACATTCTGAGCGGCACATTTCAATGACCATGACGAATTTTGTTAATATTAAGAATCGATTGAGGACTAATGCAATGATCATTAAAACTAGCAGGCGAAAGATAGCATGTGATGTACATATTTCACAAGGTTTGATAGCTTCCGGGTCCAAAGCCCGGTCACACATCTTCCAATACTTAGCATTTCCAATACTTACCACTTCCAGTACTCATCGGTCCTTTTGATTGATAATTCAATCATATTTCTTTGAATTATGAAAACATTTGAACTTCGATTTTGTGTTCCTTTCGTAAAAAAACAATACAAAAATACCCCAAAAAAACTCCAACAAACAACGAAAGAAAACCATTGCATGGCGCAATAGTCATTTAATTGTTTATCTCAAATAGGGGTCCAGAAACAATCTATCTCCGCTTTAGAAAGGTGGTATGTTTGATAAAGTCAACCACACTCACAGATATTCAGCTTCTCTACGCATTCATCTTCCGATCCCAAGGACATCCGACCCCAAGTTCGTCTTCGCCAGGTTATTTCTTCTATCTCAAATATCTCTTCCTCGGGATATTATATAAGTGATTCAGAATTCCAATAACTCCACACGCTATGCATCTGGTGATATTTTATATTGGATGTATCACTACATATATCAATGTTATTCTTGTGAATTAGCCCCCACGTCAACAACCCAACTAGAAACCCGTGCTGTATCCATGCTTGGTATACGCGCCAGATTCGGCATCCAATAGTCTGCCGTCGTCCACAAAAGAATACTTGCGGCGTCTATAATCGAAAAACCTTGTTCGTACGACAATTAGCATCAATCCAAAATATGCATCGAATGACAAAATTATAGTCAAAACAAAATATGGTTTTCTCAAAGTCACTGAGATTGGAGACTTATATGGCAACCGTACTTCGTCTTTTTCACATTATCACTTTGGCCCGCCATGGATATCATCCAGTGTTTAAGAGTGGAATTACTATGTTTATATACATTTTGTGCTTTCCTACCTGCTTGGATTTTGACAATTTGCAACAAGTAAATAAAGCCCAATTTATATACCGATCTTCTGGTAATTTATATACAGAGCTTCTGGTAATCTAATTTATATAAAGAACGTATGGTAACCTAATTTATATACAGAGCTTCTGGTAACCTAATTCATATACAGTGTTTCTGACAGCCTAATTGATATGAAGATAAAGCAAACCTGTATTTTTTTTTAATTTTCAATTACTGTTTGTTACTACTTGATGCTACCGGTACATGATGTATGCAATATAATGCAATGTGCATGAGATATGTAGAAGTTGGAAACAAACGTTGATTAGATACAGATTGTTGGATGAGAAGTGAAATCCGTTATGTGAACTCGAGACTTCCTTGAATTGCTGATAATTGATGGGATGTTTGACGGCGAACAAGACGGATTTACCGATGATCACTGTGATGTTAGGTGTGACTTTAAAAACTGTCAGTTATTAAAACATAAGCCTAAATTGATTTTAGAAGTGAATAGGGGGTAGGTAATTCGAAGAAGATATCATGGATAGCGGCCGTGTTATATAGAATATAGAATAAATAATCTGAGAAATTACAAGCTTCTGGTCCGTCTTTCATTATTCAGCCGTCGTCCATTAAAGAATCTCCGCGTCCATAATTTCCGCGTCATAAATATTTCACATAAAAGCATTAACACCAAATTGAAAACAAAAATCATAGTATACATACACATTGGGTAGTTTTCGGCAAGAGAGATGCGGACAAAAGTTTTCATTGATGCCGGCAAGACATCATGATGTTCCAGAAATCTCAAATCCGTATCGCTGATCAGTATTCATGATTTTCTTTTAAATTCGTTATCTTTAGAATGGTGTATCTCAGTCACGCTTTGATTGTGCATGTTCATATGACCACCGTAAGGATCTTGAAGTAAATGTGTCCGAACGGCCCTTAGCCCCGGGCTAAGCGGAATTGGACACAAGTTACGAAACATAAATCATGCACGCTATGCTCGTATTTTGCTATCGGCATGCGATATGTACCGCTAAATTTGAGAACATTTGAGTGGAGTCGCCTGATGCTATAGCCCTGTTTTTTAAGTTTCTGGAATACTGTTCTGTGACCTTGAATAGTCTGTTTGAAATAGTCATTTGAATGACTGTCTGACTCTGGGATGTCACTGATATAAACACAAATCACAACGTCAAAAACGCATGTTTACGTTACAAGTTTATGTAGCTAGCAAAGATCGTATCCGTGTCGTATCCGTGCTATCCGGCAAGTGGCGACGTATGATTTCCAATGAATTATTCATGACAGAGGTCAAGTTCAACCAGAGCTCGAGGTTATGTCAGATTTAAGCCATTAGGCTCCCGGGTTGCATGGAAAGAAATATATATATTGTGATATTGAGCACCAGGAATCTGGACCAACAGAGTCATACTATAAAGCCGCTAAAAATCCAGATCTGAGTAGTTTTAAATCAAATTATTCTACGAAGTGCCATCACGTACTTCAAGACAAAAACAATCTCGTATTTTAATTAGAATCAGCGTTCTTTTTCGCTCACAAGTTTCTTACAAATCCTTATACATGTAGTCGCTTTCAGATATTTAAGAAATTTACCAGTATTTAAATCCAGGTGTTGAAATACGGGTTTCTAATGTATACACACTGAAACAAGTTTTGTATTCCATTCTACATGTAAAACTTAATATTTGTAAATCTAAAGCCTAATTAAGCAATACGTTATACTTATATTGTGATTTACTTTTATCGTATATTCATTTTGATCTGTACATATTTGTTATCGTCTTTGTAAGTAGGTCCCTAAGATATGTAGTCTTTGAAGTCTAATAAACAAAATAAACAAGGTCATGCAGTGGGAGGGTAGGATGACAGGCCATTAACAATATCATGCCTTTACTAAGACGGACACCACTGGGGACCTAATATTAGCTCGAATTCCTATAATAATAAAGTCGAAGTGCGTATTTATCTTCTCTAACCCTAAAGGGAGAGGAGACATGAACATATACAAGCATGACTGATCAAGCGACAAATTTAACATATTCCTGTCATGGAAGCTGGTAAAATTGCTTGCTCAATTTTTAACATCTACAGCTTTAGGCGAATGAGGGATACTTTAGACCGAATAATAGTTAAGCGATTAAGGCCACGATAACTGCCATAATTCATATCTATTGAACAGATGATGTGAGTAAACAAAGGTAATAAAAATGTGAAGAATTATTTGCCAGATAACGGTGTGGTACCAGAATAACTATTAGCAGTATGTCGATCGTACACGTGGATACACATCATGATGCAGAATAGAAATCCAATAAAAGTCAATAATGGCCGATTCACGAATATCACACCACTATAGTCTCATATGGATTAGTCGTGTTATTAACTTGTATATTGGGTGCTTTTCACGTTCCACATTGTGGACATCGAACTCTTAATCACTATGTATCTACAGTGTCCATTATTACCAATATGCATACGATATCACTGGTTGACAACCAGAGAGAATGAGACCGACAACAGTAATATCAGACCTGAAACGAACAAACGGCGAGTCGACTTCATCGTCACTGAATATGTCTCATAACAGGCAGGATTTTGGTGAACGCGTAGTTAATTAATGAGATAGCAAGGAACATAGCTTCTTCCTGGACAATAATCGTCAGTGTGACAATGGAGTGACATCGCCCGTGCCGTTGTTGTCTCATCCGTGGTAAATCTCCCTAGTATAATCCGTGGCGTGTCCGACTCCTCCTTCGCTTTACTCACTGCACAGCGGGTCGCATAGGTGTGGCGCGGGATAGGGTGGGGCGAGAGACCTGGGGTTTTCCCTACCTGAGATTCCATGGGCCAGGCTTGCACCCTACAGTAGAATGCGTCGGCTGCGCCTGCGTGATGAGAAGTGGACGATGAGTAATATAGAAAGGGCACGCGATCTCTCTATCCCTATAGGTGTGGCGCGGGATAGGGTGGGGCGAGAGACCTGAGATTTTCGCTACCTGAGATTCCATGGGCCAGGCTTGCACCCTACAGTAGAATTGGTCGACTGCGCATGCGCGATGAATATTGGGCGATGAGTAGTATAGAAAGGGCACGCCAACTCCCTATCCCTATAGGTGCGGCGCGGGATAGGGTGGGGCCAGAGACCTGGGGTTTTCGCTACCTGAGATTCCATGGGCCAGGTTTGCACCGTACAGTGGAATGGGTCGACTACGCATGCGCGATGAGTAGTGGGCGATGAGTAGTATAGAAAGGGCACGCCTTCCTTTATTTACCGCGCGTTCTCCTCTCCCATAGTTCTCTGCCCTTCAATAATCTGAACCTTCTCACCTCCCATACATTGAGCATACTTCTCTTCGCATTCACTTCCCGAACTGCTTGTAACAGAACTGTAGGATATTGGACTTTTCTCCACGATCACAGCCCGCTCACCTCTCTGCGTTGTATCACCACGATCAATCTCCACATGGAAATCACACACCACAACAGGATTATGCCAAACCGGACATCTGACAGAATACGGCTTTGCAAAGACGACGCGGCTGCCCAAAAGTATGGCACTGACAACATTACATCTCAAGACAGAGAACAATTACCACTTTGCACTCGTCGATTTCCCACAGATGCGGCAAGGCGGTCAGCTGCTCTGTATGCGCGAACAAAACACTTTTCGCACATCCGCTCCAATCTCAACACTTAACCAAACTCACCAAAAAAATCCAAAAGATCGTCATCGCCAACGAAAGGAGTTATCCACTAGAGTTCCACTGCAATTCGACGGACAGGGAACGGGGACAATTCCACTATAAACTCATACCGTACTAAGACATCACATTGTACAACTCAGTCCGCAACGGTTATAGAATTGAACGTCCCGAACCATGCACGGAAATTCGATGTTCGCTCTAACACATCCACTCAGTCCACCCCAATTTCCTGCTCCAGTCTGTCGTGTATAGCCCATCGAATAAGCAGGACCACGGATCGAGAGCTTCACCGTTCTTGCTCAGCAGTCACGGTTAATCGGCATGAAAGACGATATGAAACGGTATAAGAGTACACGGGTAAGTCAGCACACGTAAATCAAGATCTAAGCAGCCAGAGGATGCTAGGTCCCCAGCCGAAATGGCAGCAATATTTTTTAGCATTTTTGGCCTCAGGGGATATACATGAGAGATGCAACTGCTACTTCATAGGCGTTGGATGCGGAAGGGTCTTTCTGCCTCCCGAAGTTTTAAGATTAACTCAGAATGGCTGACTGAATGTTGATTGCTGCTGTAATATAGTTTCCATGCAGTGAAACATGGAAATTATGTAACCGAGATGCTACCCCAAGTGACATCCAAAGGCATATTATCTGCAAACCAAATTTGACGAGAATGTTGACACAAGTGTGCGAAACACAACCCCAAGCGACATCTTATGCGATGGTATTACCCGGAAACAAATTTGGGATTTTGCCACCAGGTGGCGCCACCTGTAAGTGCAAGTGAGTGAAAGGCAATCCCATGCAACATCTCCTGACATGGTATGGCATCTTATGGCATATGAATTTGAGAAGAATCCGATGAGCAGTTGTCAAATTATTGTCCGGAAAGAAATTTCGGATTTTTCCACCAGGTGTCGCCACCTGTAAGCAGGAGCAGGCGAAAAACAATCCGAAGGGACATCTCATGGCATGGTAGCTGCATACCAAATTGCAGAAGAATCCGATGATCGAAATCAAATTTAGATTTTGACACGAGATGGTACGTGCCACCTGTAGGTGCCAGTGGGCGGAACGCAATCCCAAGCGACATCTTATGTCATGGTATATTCACACCAAATTTAAGAAGAATCTGATGAGCAGTTCTCAAGTTATTACCCGAAAACAAATTTGGTATTTTGTCACCAGGTGGCGCCACCTGTAAGTACAAGTGAGCGAAAGGCAATCAGACGCAACCTGGTACATGCATGTTAAATTTGAGGAGATTCCGATGAACAGTTCTCAAGTTAATTGAGGAAAACAAATTTTGATTTTAACACCAGGTGGCGCTACATGTAGGTGCAAGTAGGCGAAACGCAATCTCAAGCGACATCTTATGTCATGGTATTACCCGGAAACAAGTTTTGGATTTTGCCACCAGGTGGCGCCACCTGTAAGTGCAAGTGAGTGAAAGGCAATCCCATGCAACATCTCCTGACATGGTACATGCATGCTAAATCTGAGAAGAATCCGATGAGTATGCAGTTCTCAAGTTATTGGCTGAAAACAAATTTCAGATTGTGTCACCAGGTGGCGTCACCTGTAAGCAGAAGTGGATGAAACGCAATCCCAAGCAACATCTCATGTCAAGGTACAATGAATGCATCCATGAAAAGTGAGCAAAGACTATTTTTTTCACATCACATTGATATTTACTAATTTATCATGCATTTTTGCGGAGAAACTGCATAAATCAAAAAATCGCAAAATCCGACTGAAAAATCGACCAAAAATGCCGTTTTTGAAAATGACGTCACTGTGGCGTCATTAAAGCGGCCGTCTTGGTTTCTTTTTTACATTTTCTGGTAGAGCTTCACCCAAGGGTATAGTGTGGTAAGTTTCAGCCCCCTAGCTCAAGGGATAAGAAAAATAATCAGGTGGGGGGGGGAGGCATTTCGCCTCCTCTCTCCCAGGCCTGGGCAGGTCCCAAAAAGCCCAGGCCAGATAGGGTTAAGTGTTTCGTTTCTGACCAACTCCATGGACGTATGCAGTGGAAATGAACATGGGACTAAACATTCGACAACAGGGAGGAGGGAGGGAATTTGGCTTAATGTCACACTCAAGTTTGTTTCACTCATATGGTGACAGTCAGTTTGGTTGGTGGAGGAAGCCGGAGTACCCGGAGAGAACCACCGCCATTCGGCAAGTAACTGACAAACTTTCACACATGGACCAGCTGGGGTCGAACCTGTGCCGGTTCAGCGGTGTGAGGCTAGCGGTCACCAGCGAAGCGCCTTAGACCACTCGGCCACCGAGGGCCCCCATTCGACAACAGAAGACAACAGCTTCTATTGAAAGATCACGCCCCATTAAGAACCGTAATAATGGACAAGAGCAGCATACTGCCAAACTACTTCTTTATTGTGCGATGGAACGAACATTCCAAATCCTTTGTCATTCCAAAAGTAATAGGCTAATGTTCAAAGTTAACGCTGTTGTAAGAACTGTAATATATATCCTTATTGGTATAGATAGTATTGGATTTTAATATTTCAAAGTCAGCTTACGGGATAATGGGGACCTTTCTGAAATGTAGCAATAATTCACCGATATCACAATATATACTGGTACTTCAAGTGAAGGGATGTATGTAGTGGTTATAATATATACTTAATAATGATCAATGCTACATTGCTAAAAGTAAAGCTTTTAGTAATGTCTGATATTTTCAGTATAGAATCCTATACCGATTGAGTATACGATCATTTTTATACAAAATAGGTAACTTAGCTGATATTATACAATTATTGCATGTTATAGAGTGGAACATCACGATTTGTCAGCTCGAGACAAGTGTTGTACAACGTGCGCGCAGCGCGGATATACATCACTTGTCGAGGGCTGACAAATCGTGATGTCCCACTCTATAACATGCAATAGTTGTTTTATTATACCGAATGTTTTATTTTCAGTACGTACGATACGTAAAACATCCCTTCAATAGCTAAGATTCATAGCTACCGGTACTCACTTCCCTCGATTCTGCACTTGGCGTATCGTGTTCAACACTGTGCGACCGTTGTTGATTTCAAAACGCCGTGTCAAGATCGACTGTTCGGCCTCGGCTTGTTTGTCGATCCAATTGCATAATTTGGAAGACTAACATTCTCGGTGATCTTACGTACCTTTTCATAAGATGCCAAATTTATTTCAGTCAATTACCAAATCACATTCATAATTTATATCACCAACGGGCCGACGTATGCACATCAGATCGCATCTATAACAGGGTAATACACCCCTGACCACAGTCGAGTCTACTGGCGAACTGATGCTTCGATTGGCCAATTCTCGATTTGAAAAGCGGATCTTCCAAACAGTACAGCGATGTAGGGAGGAGAGGCTAGTGAGTGACAAACAACGTTGTTTTATTCGCTGACTAACCTGAAATGACAGAAAGGCTGTCATAACGATATGCACATTAGCATATCTAGACGAATTAATTAGAACACGGCGCTTTGATTTGCGTTCAGCGACAATGCTGTACAGTCGACAAGTGATCGCCTGACAAGCTATCACCCCTTCACCATCAGTAATACATCCACTGCATCACACACTACAGCAGTCCATACGCATGGACTATATTCTTGCGAAACCCAATCAAAAATCAATAACATAAACTCGTTAGCAGTGAAATCAGTGTAGGTTATTAACCCTATCTGGCCTGGGATTTTGAGGACCTGTTGTGGCTTGGGGGGGGGGGGAGGTGTGGCGAAACCCTAGTTATTTTTCGTACCTTTTGAGCTAGGGAACTGGAACTTACCCCACTATACCCTTGGGTCAAGCTCTACCAGAAAATGCGAAAATCCAAGATGGCCGCTTTGATGACATCACAGTGACGTCATTTTCAAAAACGGCATTTTTTAGTCGACTTTTTCAGTCAGATTTTCCGATTTTTTTATTTATGCAATTTCTCCGAAAAAACTGCATGATAAATTAGTAAATATTAATGTGATGTGAAATAAAACAGTTTTTGGCCACTTTTCATCGCGGAAAAGCAGAAATTTTGAAGAAATATGACAAAGACATCGCATTTCTGGTACCCCACGTTGCCGCCATTCTGAATTTTCTCATGATTCTCTGCTCGGGGGGTTATGCAAATAGTCTCAAAATGACTCCAATATGACAATCTATAAAGTCACGGAGTCTCAGCTCTCAATTTTCTGTCGTTCCAGAGATAGCGCAGAAAGTTTGGTAGGGAGAGGCCATTTCTGTCCCTCCCCCGAGACCAGGTAGGGTTAATGAACAGATTTTCGGAGATATTTTGTTAATGCATTAATGAGGTTATTACAGTGATAGAAAAAGGTTTGTATTGGCGGAGTAATCTCTACGCTGGGAGAGTGTTAACGATATTTCAATTGCGGGCAGGGAATGTAGTTGGACGATAGTCGTTCAGCTGACATTCGCTATTCGGAGGTTGATCAGGTCGACGTACACATCAATCTTCGTTTCGGGAACTATGTTGGTGCGCGCACTATGGGAGGCAACTCTCGGTCCGGCAGATGTCGCCGTGGAACAATTGTCATGTTCAACGCTCTGCCGTGGTAGATGGGACATTTATTCAACGGTAAGGCAAGATATGACTGCATCATCTCTGAACATCATGATTTGAAGAATGACACGTGACGGGCTCTCAATCATTGAAAACATCGCGAATTTACATGAGGTACAATAATGACTATTATGAAAACTTATTAAGCCTACCAGGCCTAGGAGGAGGCCATTATGGCCCCCTAGCAAACTTTCTGTGCAATCCCCGCAACGACAAAAAATTGAGAGGTTACACTCCGTGAGTTTGTAGTTTATCATATTGGGGTTATTTGAGCCTATTTTCATAACCCCCGAGCAGAGTATCATGAGAAATTCAAAATCGGGGCCATTTGGGGGTACCAGAAAAGTGATGTTTCCGTCATTTTATTTCAAATCTTCTGCTTTTCCGCGAGGAAAAGTTGGCAAAAACTATTCTATTTCACATCAGATTAATATTTACTGATTTATCATGCAGTTTATGCTGAGAAATTACAAAATAAAAAATTGAAAAGTCGGACAAAAAATTGACCCAAAATGGCATTTTGAAAATGACGTCACTGAGACGTCATCAAAGCGGCAATCTTTTGAATTTTTTTCTCATATTTTCCGGTAGAGTTTGATCCAAGGGTATAGTGTGGTAAGTTGCAGCCTCCTTGTAAGTAAAATAATTAGGGGCCGAAATGCCCCTCCAGGCATGGGCAGGTCCCAAAAAGCCCAGGCCAAATAGGGTTAACAAGACAAATAATTGAACATGCATCTATCGAAGGTGAAATGAGTAGTATATAAAGGCTATTTAAACGCTGTTTGACCTACTTATTTGTTCCTCCGGGTAAAATTTAAGGGGGTTGTGACGTGGCCATCATGTAATCAAGACATGTACTGACTTGTTCTGGGCTGTGCAGTTCTGCAATGCATGTAGTGACCTTGGAGCGGGGACATTCCGCGGTTTCCCCACGGGGTTTCACACTGGGGAGTCAATTGCGTCATTCTTTTTTCCATCGGGGTATTTCTATTTTCATTTAACCTGGCATTTTCCTATACAGAGCTTGAACACAAAGAGGGGAATGTACATTAACCTGGGGCTAGGTGGGCAGTTCCATTTAGACCAATCAGCGGTCGAGAAAAAAGAGCCAATGAGCGATCGATAAAAGAACCAATGGACGGGTACTAGGATTCTGTAACTGACGACCGGGACTTGGAGTACCTACATTCGCTGACCTACATCCGGGTACTATTACATCCGGGTACTTCTATTTTTTCTTATAAAAAGTCGTACGGCGCCCCTGGGGCCCGGCCGCCCGCACGCAGCGCGCGGGTTATCCGACCGCATGCGAGATCATCGGAAGTGCGTGGGTTATCCGGCCGCACGCCTGCGCGGGTGAAAAAAAAAGTCACTTCCGATCTCTGTGCTCCGAGAGCTCCGGAGCTCCGAGCTCCAAGAGCTCCGGAGCTCCGAGTTCCAAGAGCTCTGGAGCAACAAGAGCTCCGCCCCACGGGAGCTACCACCACCACCACCGGGTGTTGACATCCCCGAGCTCGGAGCTCTTGCATATAAACACGACATGCATATGTGAAAGCTTCATTATACGCCTGGTGTCCATGGAGACGAGAGCCATGGTTTACGCATGTCACTTGTGTTCGAAGTCATTTTCCACGCCATTTAATCTACGTAGACATTTGCTTTCCATACATAATAATCGTATACAGCCATCTCACGGAACGGAGTCTCGATAACGCGCAAATTCAAAGTACGCGCGAAGAACGATCAACACCTACGTCACACACGAGAGTATTAGAGCATCCCTATACGATGACGGTGAGCGGCCCTACGGGGTGTGGAAAGACGTCCTGGGTGACGAAGTTCTTAGAGGAAGGGCCTATGCGTTATACACGCGTTGTATGGTGTTATAGCCATTGGTAGCCCGCCTACGAAACTACAAAGTTACAGAATGTGAGTTTCGTCCCAAGAATTCCTCGCGACATAGGCGAACCGTATAACTTTGACCCCGAGCAGACCAACGTGGTAGTGCTAGATGATCTGATGAGTGCGGCCAAGGACAATTCGAAAATCGCCGACCTATTCACCAAAGGGTCCCATCATCGAAATCTGTCCGTCATCTATTTGACTCAGAATCTCTTTTCTCAAGGGAAGGCGTCCAGAGATATTGCCTTGAACTGCCAATACTATGTGTTGTTCTCCAATCCCATCGACAGAGCATAAATCCGTGTGTTTGGTAGTCGAATTTATCCTCAGAACATTTCAAGTCGTCCGTACGGCTACCTGTTCGTAGATTTAAAAGCCCATATCCCCGAAGATCGTCGGCTGACGACCCACCTGGTACCCGGCGAGGCATCACCATAACGTCATATACGCCTACACCATCCACATCTGCCAGAGCAGCAGCAGCAACCCGCCCCCGTACAGCAGGTCCCCTTCATACCATTAGTCCCGGAATATCACCCAACCGTAAAGGACCAACCCAAAGCCGTATAAGGGAATGAACATAATGTGAACTCGAGGCTATGGAAAGATTTGTTCAAAGAAAATATGGACGCCGAGATGGGTAAGATGTTGGAGGCCACAGAAAACAAGTTCAGCACAAACGGTATTCGAAAGAGGAAGCCGCAATGTTATCCCATAACAGATTGGCACCCAGACTACGACGGGTTTTACGTCAGCAGTATGCCGACTTGCTGACCCATATAAAATTGCTGGACAAGGACCCGGTCCATATGAAAATCGAAAGAACAGCGTCGATGTTGAAAACCTCGGCCATGAACTGGAAAGCGGAGTATGTCAGAGCAATAGCCCAAAAGAATCATTTGTTCGAACGCATCATTCAGATCAAAAGCGTCACACTATAAATAGACCACACGGCACCCGTCCCCTCATTTCACCATGAGCATTGCAGAGTCCAACTTGTTTGAACCCGACAACGACGATATTCTAGCCGAAGCGGTACATCAAGCCAATGTCGATGCTGTTATTGATGCAGCACAAGGTGGGATCAACGACCAACGCATGCGTTCTCATCTTACAACGCTCATAGATGACATCCAATGGGTGACACGCGTATGTTTTCTGCTGCATAAGAAATAGATTGTACCCAGTGAGGATACCAACACAGCTACATTTCAAACCTTTATGGAGACCCAGCTGGAGAGGGGAAATTATTCCACCGAGCAAAGATGACACTTTCTAAAATGGCGACTTCTGATTGGACAGCCGAGAATACATCTAACGGGCAAGAACGAATATGACAGATGCAAATGGCGGCCTCTGATTGGACAAGAGGCTATTTGTATTGTAAACACACCCAACGCGGCTCCCTCAGCTTGGGTATGATGTACTGGAGGGGATAATAAAATGATTGACCTGTCATCCTAGTTGTTGTTGTTCTCTCACCGGTTTACATCATGCGACATTTTACAGAGTGCATGTTCATTGAGAGAGAGAGAGAGAGAGAATTAAGGGTTAACGTCGCATTCCGCAATATTTCAACTGTATAGCGACATGGACAGAGGGTATGTACATGGATTTGAACAGAGTATGTTCACATGGACGTGAACAGAGTACATGTAGAATGACATGCACAGAGTACATTTACATGGACAAGGAAGATGTGTATTGACAGAGTAAATGTACAAATAGTACATGTGCATGGATATGCACAGAATACATGGACATGCGCAGACTACTTGTATTCTGTGCATGGAAGCGCCTGTCTTGTGACAACTTCCGGTTCCGGCCACAGTAAACATGAAAAAACCCGACGTAAGATGAGGAACCGGCTGTAAAACCACAATACCCGGATGGAAGACCGAGATACGACGGGAAACCCACTGGCGAACTGCGCATGCGCAGATTGACGCGACTTCCAATGAAAACAAGCCAGTCTGACCCACGAGAGCTTCACACTGATACCCCACACGGTCCATTCGGACCAATAGTGGTCCATCTCTACACCAAATACCTTCCTTCACCTTCACAAAATGCCAATTTTCGCTACTACTCGTACTGATGACGTCACAGATGACGTCACAGATGCTGTGGACATACCTCAAATCGGGTCTACGCCCCGAGAGCTACAAAATGACACCCAACACGACGAATTCGGACCAAGGATGGTCCATATCTACCCCAAATACCTTCCTTCACTGCCCCAAAATGCCCACTTTGGCTACTGCTCCTACTGATGACGTCACCATTGACTTCACAGTTGACGTGAACATCCCTACATATCGGGGTCTATATCACGAAAACTACAAAATGACACCCCACACGACGCATTGGGATCAAGGATGGTCCATCTCTACACCAAATACCTTCCTTCACTGCCCCGAAATGCCAACTTTCGCTACAACTCGTACTGATAACGTCACCCATGACGTCACAGATGACGCGGGCATCCCTCAAATCGGGATCTACACCCCGAGAGCTACAAAATGACACCCCACACGACGCATTCGGACCAGGGATGGTCCATCTCTACACCAAATACCTTCCTTCACTGCCTCAAAATGACCACTTTCGCTACTACTCGTAGTGATGACGTCACCCATGGCGTCACAGATAACATGAACAGCCCTCAAATCGGGGTGTACACCCCGAGAGCTACAAAATGACACCTCCCACGACGCATTCGGACCAAGGGTGGTCCCTCTCTACCCCAAATACCTTCCTTCACTGCCCCGAAATGCCAACTTTCGCTACAACTCGTACTGATGACGTCACCCATGACGTCACAGATGACGCGGACATCCCTCAAATCGGGGTCTACACCCCGAGAGCTACAAAATGACACCCCACACGACGCATTCGGATCAAGGATGGTCCATCTCTACACCAAATACCTTCCTTCACTGCCCCGAAATGCCAACTTTCGCTACAACTCGTACTGATGACGTCACCCATGACGTCACAGATGCTGCGGACAGCCCTTAAATCGGGGTGTACACCCCGAGAGCTACAAAATGACACCTCCCACGACGCATTCGGACCAAGGGTGGTCCCTCTCTACCCCAAACACACCTCCACGTACCCCCCAAAATGGCCACTTTACTTACTACACCCAACTGCGCATGCGCAGATTGACGCGACTTGCAATAAAAAAGACGCCATTCTGACTCTACCCTACACAAGCTTCAATTTGACACCTCCCGCGACCCATTTGGACCCATAATGGCCCATCTCTACCTCAAACACATCCCCACGCACCTCCCAAAATGCCTGCTTTCTATACTACGGCCAGACTGCGCATGCGCAGAATATTAAAAACGGACGATACATTAGTCCAGTCGGATGTTGCTCCACGAGAGCTTCAAAATAAGACCTCATACGACACCATAGGGCCACTAGGGGCTCACCTAGACCCCAAAACGTCCACCCAGTATGGACCTATACCCCCATAGCCAGTAGGCCTATGGGCTTATATACAGACCCACTCGGTACTTTTCGAAAAATTTCACCGTTTCACCTCGAGACCCTTCCCATTGTATTTTTCGTGGCGAGACGTGAAAAACAAGACCAAACCACCCATAGCAAAACACACGAAAAATTTCCCAGTATGGACCTATACCCCCATAGCCGGTATGGGCCTATATACACACCTACCCGATACTTTTCGAAAAATTTCACCGTTTACCTCCGATTGTATTTTTCGTGTTTTTCTTGGCGAGACGAGAAAAACAAGACCAAACAACCCATAGTAAAACCCACACGAAATTTCCCAGTATGGACCTATACCCCCATAGCCGGTATGGGCCTATATACACACCTACCCGGTACTTTTCGGAAAATTTCACCGCTTACCTCCGAGACCCTTCCCATCGTGTTCCACATGGCGAGGCGAAGAAAACAAGACCAAATAACCCATAGTAACATGCAAACAAAGTTACCATCCCCCATATCCCATACGGGCATTTTCCCGTATATTGTATAATACATATAATTGCAGGAGTAAAGTCCGTGTTCCGCTTTTTATTTATTTATTTAATTTATTTAATCTTTTTTTTCTGTGAAAACACCCATGACTGGATAGCCCTGGAGGAGCGGGGATACCTCACTCGACCCAATCGGTCCACTAGGGGCCCCTAGCGGCCTGGAGAATTCCCCCCCCCCGGCTTTGAGACTACTTTCTGTCCGCGGAAGCTTCTCCCCACGACCGCATCACCACCAGACCCTATCACTGCGGAGGAATTCGAGTTCAAAAGTCATGTGACCTTGCCTTCCAGCCGAGGTCAAAATACTCACTTCTGATTGGCTGTCAAAGGTCACAATTGGAACTCTTCTGTGTTCGGAGGTAGTTTTTCTCTCCAATATGCACATTTTTTAGGTCAAAGGTCAGTAAGGCTTTAAAACGGTTTTGTATACTGAGGAAATGGTTTCGTCCCTCTAGAAACACATGAAAAACCGGTACCAAAATACAGCTGGGATTATCATCCATCTTAATGCAGAAAAAATTATACTAGGCTGGGGGCAAGACAGCACTTACACGAATGTTTCATAGCCTGTACAAAACAGAAAAATATGTTAAAAAATTAGAGTATAAAATGAATAGCTTTTACAAAAATTGGACACATTATCATTATTTCAGCAATATATAGACAAAACTGAGCAGACGTGACAGTAGCTGTAACGTATTCTTGATATTATGATGATCATACCTGATATATAGATCCTAGCTTATATTTGTTTTTCACTAATGGCTGGGTGTGATCCACAACTGCGATGTATGTGTTTGTTCACGTAAGCGTATGTGTATGTATGTATGAATTGATGTTTGGAGGGATGACAGTAAATTTGTGTATATGTACGTACGTATTTGTCTGTGTATGTATATATTAGTCCAAGTTATACCTGCGGACATGTCAATGTACAAAAATGAACATCAAAATGGATAATAAATATTTGTGTAAAAAGGAATTTAAAAAACATTAGCTGTTTTTTTTTTGCGAAAATAAATCTATCAGTTCTTTCAAGTGAACATCCTATTTGTTTTCCATAAAACATCGATGAAGCCGACAGACCGCAACGACATCGCCAAACGTTACTATGGGTGACTGTAGCCCTGATTCGTGTATTCCTGCTGTATTATGCGCAAAACTGACCGGCTTCAGTATACCGTGAAATAAAGGTTTTGTTGAATGGCCAGAGATGATATCAGTGCAAGTAACGCTTTAGGTACCTGATAAATACGTATATACATTAGATCAAATATTAATTAAAGGGGTATAATAGATTTTTACTAAAAGTTTGGTTCATTGGCAACTGGAAACATTAACGAAGGGAGTCTGAAGTTGTAGTTCTCCAACGTCAACTCAACTTAGATCTTGTAAACGATGAATAACTCAAATATTACAATCGGCAGAAATTTCACAGAGGATGAAAATATTACCAGTCTTTATTATGACGCCCCAATTGAGGTGAAAATTATGATCATTGTATTTTTTGCACTAGTGATTCTGATAGGTATTGTTGGGAATGTGGTAGTCCTTATTTTGATCGGTTTGGTGAAGTCGATGCACACCAGTGTGAACCGATGTCTGTTTGTCCTGGCCGTGGCTGATCTTCTCATCTTAGTATTTCTCCCAATCCTGCCGATTGGAAATGAATTATCAGATGACCAGTCTTACCTTGGGAGAACGATGTGTAAGTAAGATTTGTTGAATTCCATTAATTTGCAGTGTTTATCATGTTTCCATGCTATTTTCTGATACAGCTTTGATAAGAAATCGAACATAATCTAAATTACATTAAAACACCGGGAAGAGAAATGTTTAGACTTTAAAACATGTGCTGTACACCAAATTTCAAGCCGTTTCGAATGCAATTACCCTAACGCAAAGTTATTTTCTTTCAAGAGAGAAAATACTTTCAATAGTTTTACATGATATAGGCATGATCTCATAATGTTTGTCTCGTCACATCCTCATCGTTAACTGGCATTCTTTAATCCAAATCAGTTTTGATGTCGCTGTATAAGGCAATGTCCTGCTAGAAGATAATATATGTTTCTGCAACAAAGATTGTTTCGATTGAACAACCCTTGGTCATGAATGAATCGAGTTAATATCGAAAAGAAGAGGAAAAACGCAAGCAAAAACAATGCCATCGATAAACATATGTGGGCCACCGAGAGTGGTCAACATCGCGAGAGCAGCTTCGAATGTTCTCTCTGGACGTGTTTTCTCGGAGGTTCTGAGTAGTGGAAAAAAGGAATCTTTTACAACACATGAGCCAAAGTCAGGGAGCATGGAGCTGTGACGTCATTACGCCCCAGCGCACCGGCAGCGCACCGCCACTGTACCGCCATCTTTACGATCAAACAGAATCAAGTACGAAACCGCTATATTTGAATTTGTAGGCATAATTTCTAAAGAATTATCACGTGATACCTCGAATATAACCCGTGTCCATTGATGGGTGGAAATCTGCTAACCCTTGTAGGTTAAACACCCTCTTAAAGTCACGTTTTATCACGTTAGGTTTCGATCTGTAGATAGAAGGATTTAAAATAACCATTCCATTCTAATCACCAGACCAGTGTAGATGTATATATCCACGTCAATTCCTGGATGACATCCAGGAGGATAAGTATAAGGGGAGTTTGATTTTAAAGATTACAACGCGCATAAGCGACTTTGCTGTATCATATTCAAACTATATCCTATTCAATAATTTTAAGTCAAAGGCAATTAATTCACCCGTAACTTTTTTTTGCATTTATGTATGATTGCCACATATACACTAAAGCGTAGGGTTCGCCAGGGTATCGCGGCATCATCCGGCGAGCGAGTTTATTTGTGATGAAAAAATATCCAGCTCGGACGAAGAACATTTTATGTATATTTTTTATTTTATATTGTGCTGTAGACATCCAAACGCACCTCCCTGTAGCATAGTTATCTACATTTAGTAGAGTTACATTCCTCTTAAGAGTTATCTTGGTGAAATTCGGAGATTGGCGTCCAATACCCGTCCACGGCCCACTGGCGTCCATGGGTGTCATTGGACGGCACATTGTCGGTTCACGAACGTCCATGGACGCCTATGGGCGGTACATGGACGATTGATGAATGGTACATAGACCTCCATGAACGAGTCATGGACGTTGGCACATGGACGTTCATGAACGATGTACATGTACATGGACGGTGAACATCGTTTGATACTTGAACATGAACGGTGCTTATATAATGGACAAGCATGGTCATCAGGTTACACTTTTAGTGAGGAATTTTAATCGTTAACTTCAACAGCTATGGTTATTGTATGTCATATATGTGTTGATTAAACACAAACTTAAAAGGGTGGTGGAGAACTATGCCGGCGTGCTAACAAGAAGTCATATGACCCCATAGAAAAAGATAATGATCAGATTTTTTTCGAAAATATCACAAGAGCCAAGAGTGATCCATGTGACGATTTGTATCCCAGCCTCGTTTTCATTGTAGCTGTTCATGTAGACATCTTGCCCACACGGCCCCTATCACCGGCATTTATAGAATACCGTGTTCATATTCACAACAAAGGCGTGTGAGACCCGACGTCAACCAAGCTCTTCATTCTCCACCATGTTTACAAGTCACACAACATTGAAAGGGTGGCGGAAAACGATGACACCACAGACAAATTTACTGACTTGATATTTCTAAAAACATCACAAGAACCAAGAGTGATCCATGTGATGATTTGCATCCCAGTCATGCTTTTATTGTAGATGTTTACGTGGACATCTTGCAAGACGTGATCATATGCCCCCTGTCATCGTACCAAGTCGTATCCCAGCCACGTTTTCGTTGTAGCTGTTCATGGGGACATTCTGCCGACACGGCCCCTATCACCAGCTTGAGCGGTATTATATACAAATATTTTAGAGCGATGATGTCGTAAAGTCGACGAGAGAGAAAGCCAGCTTCATTTTTATAGAGATATAGGTCTCAAAAAGATGTGCCGCTAGGGCTATCTGTAGTTTCCTTCAAATCCAGTGAAGGTGGGTATATATCCTTCACTGCGTCATTTATATGGCGATTATCCTCAGCAAGAAGATCGTTTATTTAGCGTTTGGTGAATGAGAAGGAACGGTCTTTGAAATTATCTGTTTTTGAAAACGTCTGCATATAGTCGTATCCATAGGAGCACAGATATAGGTCAGCCAAAGAGTTAACAATTAGTGCTCGTTGGAATACTTATATGCTGTTGATTGATTGTATTGCCGAATTTCACATTGATACTATTATGAGAAATTCGAGCAACTCAATAAACAAAGAAACATCTCAAGAATGATATCCCTTGTTTGCAGTAGAGCTAAAGAATGCTTTATGACTTCTGACATTATTATATCGGCGATCAGTTTTCTTGAACACCGATACTGTTAATGAACTAAGACGGACATTATGGTCCTGATGAGGGATTGTAGTATAAAGAGTCGAAAAATCTCATGTAGATACATCTCTGTACGGTATGTGACCTTTAGCATCAAGTTCTTTTGTGAAACATTTTCAGTTTTTCAATATCCACATGCATTCAATGCCAGAGTTCTTAGAAATAGTGGCGCAATGCCTTTCCTAAACTGCTTTTTACCTTCTGAAGTGCCCTCAACAGGGTTGAAGGAAGGTGGTGGTGCAGCTTCTAGAACCAAACTATGAATCTTTTATGGTGAAACTTACCATACTACATCTTTAGGTCAAGCTCTACAAGAAAATGTAAAACTTCAAGATGACCGCCATGATGACGTCACAGTGACGTCATTTTCAAAAGGAGTATTTCTTAGAAGATTTTTCGATCAGATTTTCGAGTTTTCTATTTTCTTTTTTCTTCGCAAAAACTGCATGATAAATTGGTAAATAATAATCTGATATGAAATAAAATAGGTTTTACCCACTTTTATATCCAAAATGCTGAAGACATCCGACATCAATTTTCTGGTACTCCACATAATACAATACAATACAAATCTTTTTATTGTCGGAGGAGTTACACAAATAACATTAGCATCTTGGTGAGCTAGTCAGTCTGACATAAAACATAATAGATAAGTCATGATAAAACAGCCATCTTTAAAACATATATATATATATATTAAACATTATTAATATTAAGAGGATTTCCAGATAACACATCTACATGTACTAGTCAGCCCTTTCCATCATTTCAAAAGGCTTTTGAAATGTGAAAATTTTGTATTTTGTTGGGTTTCCGGTGTTAAACTATTCCATACTTTGGGTGCAAGATACACAAAAGAGTGCAACCCGTGTCTTGTGGAGCTCACATTCGGTACATGTAAAGTCCTAGGTCCTGATCTCAAACTATTTGCCCTTTGCCTAACACTTAGAAGGTTTGATAAATAATCCGGTACCTGGTCGTTTAAGATTCTATGTACCTGGATTGATATATTTCTTAATCTATTGAGTTCAAGGGCGGATCGACCAGCCTTGTATAGTAGCTGCTCATAAGAGGAGCCATTATCATGGTATACAAAACGCAATCCTCTTTCCTGTACTTTTTCCATTTTTTCTCACTGGATTTTTTGTAATGACGCCATATAACTGGACAATAATTAAAATAGCTAAGAATAAAACTGTTAAAAATAGCTAATCTTCACTTAAAGTCTTATAAAATGCTGCAGACGCTTTAGTACATTTAGTTGTCTTCCAGCTTTCTTACAAATTTCGTTAATGTGGTATTCATAATTTAGATTTTTATCTAAATTTATACCTAAGAGTTTAACTACTTCTTTACTTTCAATACTTAAATTCTCAATATCAAAACTTAAGCTATCTGATTTACCTAGAACAATAGCCTGAAATTTGTCAGGATTTGCTAACATCATATTTACTGTTAACCATTCAATCACATTTTTGGTCTCTGTTTCTAGAATATGCTGAACTCTGCTACTAGCAGCAGACAGAGTGTTATACTATGATTGTCTTTTTGAATTTCGTGCTAATACTGTTATGTGGAAAATGGAATAGGTCTTTGGATTATGGACGCGGATATTCTCTAATGGACGACGGCTGGATTATGAATGACGGACTAGACGCTTGTAATCATCAGCATAATTTGTTAAAGTAGCTTCTTTAGAAATATAATAAATGTCGCTAATGAAAATATTGAAGAGTATCGGCCCCAATTTGGACCCCTGGGGTATCCCCTTTAATATACTTGTCCATGAGCTCATATTTTGACCTATTTTAACCCTCTGTCTTCTTCCAGAGAGATAAGATTTCATTAAATCAGCTGACCGTTCGTTCATACCATATTCCCGCATTTTTTCTATTAGCAGGTCATGGGGCATACAATCAAAGGCTTTGCTAAGATCCATAAGAACTGCCTCAACAGTTTCACCATTTCCAAGTGACTTTTTCCACATTTCAGTCAGGTGCAAAAGGGCATCCTGGCAACTATATCCTGATCTAAATGCAGATACGAATGATGATAAAACTAAGTTAAAATATTCATTCTTCTGATCAACCATAATTGCCTCGACAATTTTTGAGAGCTGGGGTAGAATACTAATTGGTCTGTAATTACATTTATCAAGGCAGTCAACTTTTTTAAAAGCTGGTGTTACATTTGCCTCTTTCAAATTTTGTGGGAAAACATTTGATTCAATACAGTTATTTACCAGAGCAGTCACAGTCCTGGAAATTTCCGGTTCAGATATTTTCAGAATCTTGCCAGATATATTATCTGCTCCAGTCGATTTGTTTAGCTTTAATTTCTTTATTTTGTTTTTTTTTGCTACCAAATCAGTAGAGACAGGAAGGAAGCCAAACGAGTCGTTTTTGTCCCAGAATCTATTCCGAATTTCCAATACACTGGGATGCTCTGACACGGTTATAGGCGTATCGCCAAAATGACTAGCAATGTTTATATAGTAAGTATTCATAGCCTCTGCAACTTCCGTTTGATTTGTAATAAGTTTACCATCTTCTAATAGGGTGATGGTGCTATTGGGTGCAGGGTTTTTATTGTTTATGAAGGGTTTGATTGTTTTCCAAAATGTGGCCGCATTGGCTGGTCCCTCGTTACACCTTTCGGCAAAATAATTCCTTATTGATTTTCGTGTGATAGATACACATACGTTCCTTTGGTTTCGGTATCGATTCCAGTTTGCATCAGATTTAACTGTCAGGATTTTTTTGTATAGTCGCTTTCTAGTCATAATAGCCTTCTCTAGAGACTTGTTCATAAAGGGGACTTCCTGTTGTCTCGCCCTTTTCGTCACAATGGATGCATGATTATCAATAACGCCAGTATACAGATGTGAGAAAGCCCACCACTGATCATGAGGATGGTCGAAAACCGTACAGACGTCCCAAGGTACGGCCTGAAGATCTTGGTGAATACTCTGTTCGTTCATTGTCTTATATGACCGGTAAGTTATGTCCCTTGGTTTAAGCCTTCCTTGCATTACTGAAGTTGTCCCAGCCATGGGCGGAGCCAGAAAAAAAGTTTGCCTATGAGCAATTGTTTATTCTTAACGGATTTTTCGTGGCTATTCACCCTCAGACGGAGTCTTTGGGTGGTCTTCCCTATATACTGTTGACCACACTTCTTACATGAAATAAATATAGTTTGTAGTAGAACAACTGAGATCAACCTGGGATACAGTATAACAGTTAAATCGTATCCCAGGATCGTCAGATGGCCCAATGTGAAAAAATGGCTTAGTTTAGCGCCCCGTAAACATTTTCTCCTGCATACGTACAACCATTTCTATTGCATAAATAGGATCACTGTACATCTTTGCTGATCGGTTGTCAGCTTGCAGGTGTGTGCATGAGTTGTCGGTGTGGGGATTTCGAATAAATTTGCCAAAAAAACTACTAGTTTCACAAAATCATTCATAACTGTGATGCATGTTCACTCTGACTATCACGTTATGCGTCTTTTTATAGCAACTAGGCGTGGTTAAAAGGTGTGAACAGTTCAGAGTATTCTAATGTATCTACTGGATGCAATGTAAGAAAACGTTCAGAAAATGGAGATTTTTCCTGCATGTTTGATTTTTCAAATTTTAGTAAATTTACTACAGTATGTTCTCTAAGCAACCAAACTATCTTATCAGGATATCTAAATTTGTGCAAACAAGTGCGCTTCCCTTCAAAATTGGAATGATCGGACAATAGGTTCGTGTAACCGAGCAATGACTGAGAATATTACCCCACCCCCCATTTTCAAGAAATTGGTTAAATTTGAGCTTTTCTTAAAAGAGGCAGAACGGGACAAAATATTTGCGATGAATGTGATGGATGGTAATCGCTAATCATTCTAATGTATTAAAACATTAGTGTTTCTAATAAAAAAGCTGCTAAACTTCATTTACCTGACATAAATTTACCATTATCGGCCAATTTGCATGAGAAGATCCCACTTTCTCGGTGTGTCCTGACCCTACAGTAGCCCGAGTTTTACGTATATATGAGTATGCTAGCGCATCTTCATAGATATGTACTGATGTACCTCAAAGCCAGTGTTTCGAAATCTTTCGAGAATATAACTTATGTATATCATCCCAGGCATATTTCTCATCAGGGGTCACGCCTCAGTCAAGTATAGTTATCTAAGATGATACAAGTCTCGCAGGTGCCAATCGCGTCAGCATTCTGTTCGCCGTACAGCTATTAGATCTTAGATTTACGTAGGAGTTCTTTTAAATTCCGTCCTCTTCTGTATACACCGATCGGATGATGTTGGAATAGTCGGCTGGTTTTAGAGTCAGTCTGTATTATATGACAGTATTTTTTAATAATTTTTATCAGCTGGCGTGATCCGGGTTGGAATGTTGTGATGAATCGCGTCGGCTTGACAAATACCGGTTGAGTCTGCTGTTGCTTGGTTCTGTGTAGAAGTTTCTATCTCTCAGAGTGTTCAACCTCCATGAGTGCTTTCTCGATTTCAATCTGTTCGTATCCCCTGAGTCTAAGTTTATTTTTGAAGACTTTAGCTTTCTCGCAGAAGTCACTGGAATTGTTGCAGTTCCTTGCGTATCTAATTGCCTCTCCTTTTATAAAGGATTTGAAGCAGGAGGGTGGATGGGCCGATTCTCGGTGTAGGTACTGGTATGCTTCGGTTGCCTTGGTGTGACACTTGATGTCCAGAATACCACTGCGTTCAAATCTCTCCCTTTAAATTGTACGGTATCCAAAAACCTGCTAGATCTGTCCGATATCTCGAAAGTAAACTTTAACAGAGGATGGGCATTATTTGCTATCTCAAAGAAGTCTCGTACGTCTTTTTCTGGACCATTATAAATCCAATAGCCATCGCCCCGGTATCGTTTGTGAAGCAGGATATTATGCCGCAAGGGGAACCGCTCCATAAATAGCAGAATCACATAACTCAGGTGAAGGAATTGCCCCCATTGGTGCTCCCACGTTTTGCCGGTAATATTTACCATTAAATGCAAATTCGTTTTCTCTCAGGATAAGGTTGGCTATTTCTACCAGTAATTCTATCGATGGCATGTTTAGGGCATATACGATATCGCTGTTCGTCGTGAGCTCAGTTCTTAGGGCTGCGGCTATCTCTTCAAAACTCAGATTAGTGTAAAGCGAGGTGATATCATATGTAACAAGGATAGCACTGCTCGGGATGGGCATACTTCCTATTTCATTAATGATATTTCATTAATGAAATCTGAAGTATCCGCAAGATAGGTATGTTGCCTTTTAATAATAGGCAACAGGAAGAAATCTACGTATCTCCCCAGTTTCGAAGCAGGTGAGTCGCATTGCGAGATAATTGGTCGTCCCGGTACAGATATATTGGATATGTCGCCCGGATTAATCGGGTCGAGTTTCTCCAGGATTTGCTTGATTTTATGAATCTTAGGTAGCAAATACATGAGGGGAATTTTAATCTTGAGTAGCGGATCATACAGGTATTTGTAGATGTCCTTGCCCATCACTTCTTCCTCTTTAAGTTTGCATACAAGTTTTAGCACCTTTCTATGCATCTCTTTTACATTAATACAATCAATCTCGACATAGTGTATTCCGTCATAAGGTTGTCTATTTGTTTCCTTGATGTATAAACTTTTGTCAAGAATTACAGTTATATTATTCTTGTCAGCAGAAGTGATAATTACATCACATTTATCTGATGTCAATTTATTGAGTGATTGGCGTTCGCCGTTTGACAGGTTGTCTTTGTGTGGTTCTTTGGCGTGTGACGATAGCTCAAGTCTCGTAGCTAAGAGGTAATCTTCAATGCTATTGGAGGCTAGTTTGCCACGAATTCCGACTTAACATAAAATGGATGATATTGCCTGTGCGTTGATGGTGAGTCGGAGAAAAACTCTGTACGTCTCATCTCGTTCGCCATTCGTCCGAAATCTGTTACATTATCCCGTTCTCTTATATTAGTCGTCGGAATGAATGATAATCCCCGTGGATATCAGAAAAATATTATCATTACCTGTTAACATCAGACTTGAGATATTTCTAATATATGTCTTGGCTATTGTCAATCTCGAGAGGTTGACATTGACATAATTAATATTTTCTGCTTCTTGTAGCGTTTTCTCTGTTTACTAGATAAACGTCTTGTTTTCATTCTGTCCATAATGAATCAGAACGAAGCAGTTGATAGGCGGCGTTGTTATAGAATATCAGGATACTAATCATCTCAATCAAGGTCGCGTGGATAACTCTACGAGAAAGTTAGTCTTCAAAAATGAACTTAAGACTCCGGGAATACCAACAGAGTGAGAGATCGAAACTTTTACACAGAACTAAGCACAAGCAGACTCAACCGGTATTTGTCAAGCCGACGCGATTCATTACAACATCGCGGCGAGTTTCTCCAGGATTTGCTTGAGATATCCACGCGAATGTTAGTCTTCAAAAATGAACTTAGACTCTCAGGGGATACCAACAGAGTGAAATCGAGAAAGCACGCATGGAGGTTGAACACTCTGAGAGATCAAAACTTCTGCACAGAACCAAGCACAAGCAGACTCAACCGATATGTGTCAAGCCGACGCGATTCATCACAACATTCCAACCCGGATCACGCCAGCTGATAAAAATTATTAAAGAATACTGGCATATAATACAGAACCAGCCGACTATTCCAACATCATCCGATCGGTATATACAGAAGAGGACGGAATTTAAAAGAACTCCTACGGAAATCTAAGATCTAATACCTGTACGACGAACAGAATGCTGACGCGATTGGCACCTGCGAGACTTGTATCATCTATAGATAACTATACTTGATTGAGGCGTGACCCCTGATGAGAAATATACCTGGGATGATATTCATCAGTTATATTCTCGAAAGATTTCGAAACACTGGCTTTGAGGTACATTAGTACACATCTATGAAGATGCGCTAGCATACTCATATATACGTAAAACTTGGGCTACTGTAGGGTCAGGGCACACCGATAAAGTGGGATCTTCTCAAACAAATTGGCCGATAATGCTAAATTTATTTCACGTAAGTGAAGTTTAGCAGTTTTTTTTATTAGAAACACTAATGTTTTAATACATTAGAATGATTAGCGATTACCATCTATCACATTCATCGCAAATATTTTGTCCCGTTCTGCCTCTTTCACAAAAAGCTCAAATTTAACCAATTTCTTGAAAATGGGGGGTGGGGTAATATTCTCAGTCATTGCTCGGTTACACGAACCTATTGTCCGATCATTCCAATTTTGAGGGGAAGCGCATTTGTTTGCGCAAATTCAGATATCCTGATAAGATAGTTTGGTTGCTTAGAGAACATACTGTAGTAAATTTACTAAAATTTGAAAAATCAAACCTGCAGGAAAAATCTCCATTTTCTGAACGTTTTCTTACATTGCATCCAGTAGATACATTAGAACACTCTGAACTGTTCACACCTTTTAACCACGCCTAGTGGCTATAAAAAGACGCATCACGCGATAGTCAGAGTGAACATGCATGACAGTTATGAATGATTTGGTGAAACTAGTAGTTTTTTTGGCAAATTTATTCGAAATCTCCGCACCGACAACTCATGCACACACCTGCAAGCTGACAACCGGTCAGAAAAGATGCACAGTGATCCTATTTAAGCAACAGAAATGGTTGTACGTATGCAGGAGAAAATGTTTACGGGGCGCTAAACTTTCACATTGGGCCATCTGACTATAAGAATTAACAGAATATGACTTACCAGTTAACGTGGAACTAAATGAAGCTGGAGTAGTAAAGAGTGGACACGTGGGACACCCACGGTGGCCAGGCTAATGCGATAAAAGCAAGAATTCACAAAACAAGTGAGTGTCACGATGAACCAAATTGTCAGTAAATATGTTAGAAGGTGGTAGAGACAGTTTGCCTATCTCTCATACTACGGGATTGGTCATATTTGGAGTTGCTCCGGCAACAAAACACAGTCCAGAACGCCTCTCTGAATTTAGTGGAGACTGAGAAATATACAATTGGATTAGCGGTACTGTTCACGTAAATAAGAATTCGACAAAGCCAGATGATAAGGTAATCACTGATTCCATCGTAGGAAAACGTAAACACATCCGGGCTGTAATAGTCCAATAATATCAACACCGAGAACGGGGTTTGACAGACAATGAAAAGAATTATAACTGACATAAGCATAATGACCACTTGCAATCTACCGCGATGACCGCTAGTAGAATTTCCTCCCTCAGTTGAGTCACCGGGAGCAGCCTTTCTGAGCACAACAATCATCCTTTCATACAGGAAAACCAGCATTGGAATTGGCACAAAGAATAGTATAATAGACATTGCTGCATCATATTGTATCTTCCATGTCTCGTCCAGTTTCAGATAGCAGTAGTGGTAGGTTGTGTTATTTTCCTTCCGTTCTTCGTAGGCAGATATGTATATGTAGGGTATGGATGAAGCTATGGTTATAATCCAAATAATTATCAGCGCAATGTTCGTGTTTCTGCCTGACCAAACACGGCGGTTCAGTGGATGACAAATGGCAAAGTATCGGTCCACACTGAGAAGGAAGAATATCAGAGCGGAACACACGACGGCTCCTCTGTCGTAGAAATAGAGGAAGTAACCTGTTAACAAGAAGAAAGAGCATTTTTTATATTCACCCAGAAGAGAGGTGCGACAAGGCGCCTCCTACAACACATGAACAGAAACAAAGAAGCAAGGAACAGTGACGTCAGTACTTCCGCAATGCGCCGCCATCGCACCGTCATTCTTAGGACCAAACAGAAGCAAGTACGAAATCGTCAACGTGGGTATAGTTTTTAAAGAATTTGATCACAGAATACTTCGAATATAACTCGTATCCACTGTTTGCGGGAAAAAGCTACCAAGCATTGCACAGTAAACAAAGGCAAAAGCATCTTAAAGTTCGCGCTCTATACCTCAATGTCCGAGGACTCAACCATTCGGAAGAACGTATACGACTGCCATGTATGATGTCGTGATTATTTTTAAAGAATCGTCGGACATATTTGATGAAGCGGAGAATTTATAGAGAGAAGGATTTGGAGTAACCATTTCATTGTAATCATATAGCAGTGTAGGTGTATACATTCTGCTCATATCTTACAATATGGAGGATAAGTATAAGGGGGTAACTCAATTGTGATTTTAAAGACTACATTGGCATGCGCGTGTTAGTGGTATCAATTTCAAGCTATATTCAACTCAATCTTATTCAATCATTTTTAGACAAATTGACGTCGTCAGCCGGAAGTAAGCTTATACTCTCAATATTGAACAAATTGTAAGTCTAACTATGGCAATTGTGAACATAGCAACAAGCAGAAACAACCATGTTGATAATATTGTATGGGATACATAATCAACATTGAGAGAAGAATGCAAACTCGATATATAAATAAATTACACGTTTTATCGACCAAGATCCACAAAATTTTCAACGCTTCATTGTAGATATACGCAACATTACAAATTTGCGTGTAATATATATATATATATATATATATATCAAATCTTTTCTCTGTTTGATACTCCGTTTAGTAGCTTCCGCATAGTCAGTATTACTTTCTCTTTGAAGCTTACTGGCCGCCTTCAAAATTTCATTTAAAAATTGTCAGTCTTCATCATATGAAATTGAGTTACGTGATTGTAAATCTTTTGACGTAGTCTCCTTTTCATTGCTGGTTTATAGTCCTTCCTTGCCATATCACACCATGCAGCCTTTTCATAATATTGATTCAAACAATCCTGCTTTCTCTCATCGATATCATCGCTATATTCTTCCTTTATAGGATCACTGAAATTTTCCACACATTATATTTGATACGCATCGAAGTGGGAGACGGTTAAACTGCATCTATAGAATGAATATTTCTTTCATAATCACTCTTATCATCTAAAAATTATTTCCTTTTCGTTGTTCCATTTCACTCGCATTGGTAATCTGACCCCGACCCCTTCCTCTTTAAACTAAGGCGGGCTGGACCGCTTGTATATAACCCGTCTCCAGCTTGTAAAGTTTGTTCAATCTCTTTATCTTTACGATTTGTACGATTCTCTAGTACATTTTTCTTTAACCTTCGACTTTCAGACGTAGTTTGTTCAAGGTCGAGAAAGGGATGCCCAAAAAGTTAAGAGAAGTGGCATCTTTACATGCTTTCATCAAATAATCGAGTCATCTAGGGTAAATTCGACAACATAATAACGAAACATGTGGCTTCTCGATGGGGCTGTTCAATAGAACGATACACTGACAATTCAAACCGATATTCATGGAGGCATTGCCCTGGTCGAATAAATTCTGTACTATGTGAAAACAGATACGGTTTCGTAGTACGATCATTTCTTCAACAAATCTCATATCCTCGTGTCCTAATTGACCTCTGTTATAAGATCATCCACCATTAGCAGACTTTTTACACTGCGATCGAAGGATCTTTCAACTTCTAAATTCATGGGTATACCCTTAACAAACTCCATGCCGGGTACATTCATAAACATATGCTCAAATACGGACTGCCATTTACGATAGCAGTAGATAATTCTCCGTGGAATGGACTCAAGGCATCGTAATAGTGCACCTATCCACTTAGTCTTCCCGCTTCCAGTAGGGACAGCCACTTTCATGTAAATGGATGGCATAAGGGTAAGAGCTTCTGGTATATGAGTCTTTCTATCTAAATGGAATGCAGATCCCATTCCTATCTGTTTGGGAGTATTCTGGCCCAAGTTATGCTTGTCTTGGCCTCCCATCTTGACATACAGCCTGGTCACTATGTATAAATTTCTTATGTCCTCGAAACTCTGGTCTGCTAATACGCCCCGCTTTGGGCCATTTCTTTTATCTGGTGGGTCCATATTTCATCATTTTCGATCAGATGACTTGATAGGGCTATTACATCATCGCTCCAAAATATGTGTATCTGATACCGCTCAGTACGATGACAGGGGCCATGTGGTCACGTCTTGCAAGATGTTCACATAAACATCTACAATAAAAGCGTGACTGGGATGCAAATCATCACATTGATCACTCTTGGTTCTTGTGATGCTTTTAGAACTACACAGTCAGTAAATTTATCTGTGGGGTCATCGTTTTCCGCCACCCTTTCAATGTTGTGTGACTTGTAAACATGGTGGAGAATGAAGAACTTTTTTGACGTCGGGTCTCACACGTATTTGTTGTGAATATGAAAAGGGGCATTCTATAAATACCCCCTAGTTTGGGCAGTTTTTATTCTATCTGGCGGTCACATAGTTCATCATTTTCCATCAGATTACTTTACAGAATGCCGTCAGTTTTCTGCGCAATTTTTTAAAAAAATAAAATGTGAATTTTGAATTTTATGATTTGAGTTTGATATTTGAATATCATAAACCTCGATTACCGTTAAACAGGCGCGATGGAAAATTAATTATATTTTGGATGTCAATTTTATTGAGAAAAGCCTGTAAAAGGTTCTTTTTGGCCTAGAAATTGATTTTGTTCCTTTTTGGAAACGATAACTTTTTTATCTATGGCGGACCACGTGGTCATCCGGTAAAAATATACATGGAAAATTCTGTACTCTCCTATTCTATGGGGGTAAGGGGGTTGGCGGAAAAATCGACGTACTAGAGAAATACCATCATCGTGACGTCATTATCGCGGCCATCTTGGATTTATTTGATTATTGATTACATCTGCAAAAAAGTTGCTAGAAACCACAGGAATAATAAATTACATGAAACTGTCCGTGAATAAGAAAACACTTCGCATTTTGTATTACTCCATGATATTTCCTTATTTATCCTACTGCAACATCTTATGGCGTAACACCTACATCACTACTACCAGTCCTTCAAAATGACATATGCGGATGGGTGGCTCGGTTGAGCGAAATGGCGAGTCGGGCCGCGAAGATCATTTCAATAGATTTCCCAGAAAATATGAAGTACATTCCGAGGGACGAAAATTTTATCCCGGGCTGAATTTGCATAACTGGCGTGTATGTTGAATTAATGGTATGAGCATTCCCATAAAGAAAATGTATACTTTTATATGGGTTTTCTGGATGGTTTGGCATCTCAGAAAGACGGAAGGGTTATACCAAGGGTCTATTACCAGCAACCACCAGGGGTCTACTGTGGACTGCACCCTCGGACCACGGATGATTCATCTCTACCCCAACACCTTCCAAAATGCCCACTTTCGCTACTACTCTTACTCTTGACGGCACCAATAATGTCACAGATGACGTGGACTTCCCTGAAGTCGTGGTCTGCACCACGATGCATTCGGTCCACGAATGGTCCCTCAATTACTCAACAGACTCCCACGCCCACAAGAATGACCATTTTACTTAATGCGGCCAGACTGCGCATACGCAGAATGATGAAACTGGACTAGACACCAGTCCAGTCCGACCGACGCTACCCCAAGAGACCTTCAAAATACTCCACTCATATGCCCTTTTTCCACGGGGCATGCTCAAAAGGACGCCAGTTCAACCACAGAACCATCCAGTTGGACGCTCCCCTACGAATGCTTCACGATGACATATCACAGGACCCAATCGGACCACTATGAGTTCACCTAGACCCAAAACGTCTACCACAGCGCTACTTGCCCAGCACTTTAAAAAAATCAGTGCATGGCATCAAGACCCGCCCCCCGCCTCACCTCCATCGTGTTCCACAGTTTGAGATGAAGAAAACAAGCGGCCACATCTCATGCCGCAAATATCCATGAGTGGATTTCCCATTAGGTCAAACATTGTCCAATGCGCTGGAATGGGCCTACATCATAGCCGTATACAGATCTGCCCCCTGGTAGGTATATTAGGGCATTTTCAATCTTGCCTAGTATGAGCCGACTCGTGGCGTAGTAGATGAATTTTCCCCTTCTGAAGCGCACAGTACGGGTTCGAATCCAGGGGCGGATTTCCCTTCTCTCGCTGTATGGCTATGCGAAGAAACTGAGGGTGCCCCACTTGCCATGTATGCTGGGCATATAGCTGGAGATATTGTCAGGGACCATGTTTGATGACGTGCCTTCCGGGAGATTAAGATTGGAAGTCACTGGGGTCTTATGAATGGACAAATAACTCTTGCTCAGCCGTCACGTGACCGGAAGTGTCCTTTAGCATTTGACCCGAATTTCACGCGACCGGATGTGACGTCATAGTGCCGGCTTTATTCCCGCCAACAATATATCAGCTGTCTATTATCTGTCATATTATTACTAATATATATTTGTATGTATAAAATGATTATTTATATTAGTTGGTGAATAAAATTCAATTCAATTCAATTTGCCGTTTCTTGGTAAATCGCACATGTTGGTATAACCTTGTGGTGAATACGCTTCCCTTTTCGGCTTTAATGAAATCGCAAAAGGAAGCAAGATTTCAGAGACAAAAAGGAGCAAGTCATTGAGCCAGTGGCATCGACCGACACAAACGATAACCAGCCTACCATAACTACTGCGATGAACTCGCTGCGTTACATCATTGAAAAGAATAAACTAATATATTCTTGCCAGGTTGTAAATAACAACGAATTGCTTTTTTATCAAGTTTTATCAAAGCGTTTCTTGAACCGAAATGAAATTAACACGAGTGGAACATGATTATATAATAACGAAATTGATATCAGAATGAATTTTACACCGCGATGAATTGCGATTAAATGGTGGGAAATGCTTCAAGTTTGTTGAAGCATGATTAATTTGTCATGGTTAGATACAGTCCGAGATCCAGATCCAATCATATCCAACAATATATTTGGATTTTGTCTACCTACAAAAAACCTACAACTGAACTGTATTTTTAAGTTTTTCTGAAATCGTTTCAAGATGTGACCATTGTATCCGAAGGGAATTATTCGATTATATTTTCATTCAAAATATCTATATGATCATTGTTTTGTTAACCGCTTCCTTTTGCCATATGACGGCAGATTAAAGCGTTCTTATTGGTTTGAGAATCTGACGTGTTGAATAAACAACGCTATTATATTTTGGTTCATAAACTTATCCAATTACGCCTACAACCCTGGCATTCGACTAGTCTTGGTTTCCAATTACAGACATACTAATTTGTTGTACGGCATGCCGCCTGTTGGCACATAACTCAGTCCGAGTATAAATTGACACTTTTGACATGCTAAAAACCCACATCTGTTAAAAGTCAGCGTTAATTATAACGTTCTGCTTGACCGGCAACTGACCCAGCGTTCATTACTTGCCAGTTACACATTTGTTTGTGATTAAACGGTTTCTGAAGTGATGGGCAGTTCGCTCTGTGTCAGACATCTGTCTTTCTTCTAAGATAAAGCTCAATGATGGAATTTCAATTGATAACATCCTGGCACCAGCTAAATTGTACACAGCGCCGATTCCGTTTGTATGTGGCTCGGGAAAATAATAGTTCAATTATATATACATACACAGCACTAGGACTGGAGGAAAAGGTAAAAAAAAAGAGAGCAAAAAATCACAACTACACGACAATCAACTTGGTGATAAGCAATTATGTCGAGGAGACAACGTATTGGCTCCATGTGTAATGAGGAATAATACGCTCTTAATTTACCCCCTTTAGGACAACAGACCCACAAATACGCAATCTGACTTCACCAGCGGGAAGGTACATATTTCGCCATGTTAACTGGGTGTATCAATACTCAAAATAACGAATCCAACTTTCCAACAAGCATACCAGAATCACATCAAGTTGACAGGCATTAGGTCCTGTATCAGCATTATCTGAAATGCTCCAATTTCCCCTTATAAATGAAACAAAAAAATCCATATTAACGTGTTTGATGTTTATTCATAATCCCATTTTTTTTTCAATGTGGAATTTATGTACAAATCAGGGGTCAAAGTGCCCCTCAGCGAAAAATACAGGAGATTTTTTCATGGAAATATCGGAGAAATATGGGAATTTTTTTCCTATAAATATAACGAGAATTCTTGCATAGTTTCATGCCGAATGGAATGAAATACCACACAGAAAAATCTGACCTATTGAACCGTACCGAAAATAAACTGGTGTAGACTCCGACTCGACGCTGTCCTGAAATACCACACAGGAAAGGGGGAATACTCTTTTGAGTATACTTCTCAGGTTTCGGGCTCGTGAAAATATTTATCTTCTCGACGAAATATCAGCCTGTATACCAACGCAAGACACTGGTATCTATCAGTGGCTATAATTCTCTTATACCCTCCTTGAAGGCTGGCTTGTCTACATGTACCACAATATCTCAAAATTAGACCAATAAATAACATCATTCCTTCTGCTTGTTGAAGAAGTTAATTACAGTATCTGTAGGAGACACAGACAGATTTATGGGTTTTAGACCAGGTCCATCTGATAACAGTAAGGGGGAGTGTGTAAATCAGTTTTGAGTGTGTAAATCAGTTTCTCTGATGGAACCACAGTAAGAAAGATGGACCTACCTGTTTGAGCATGTCTATACTGTTTTGGGGAAGTAATATGTGCTGGTCACTAGCTAGATATTTCAGTCCAGTATGTAAACAATTTTCCTCCTTCCTTTCTTTGGCTTTGTCAATATCTCCAGATGAAAGGGTGAAATGAATACAGATCTAATTTAGACTTGGTACATAAATTGCTGATTGAATATTCGTGATAAGATTCGACTGGAATTAGTCATTATTTAGCAGGATTATCTACCTTATCCTTGTTCAGCAAAGTTCAAAAGAATATTGTTTTCTGGCCAAACAGTATCCAACCAATACTGTACATGTGAATGTTGCTGCTTTTGATGCTTCATTTACTTTTCAATATAAATTATACTGAAAGTGCACCGATACACTGGTTTACTTTCTCTCTCTGTTTAATGACCTGATTTATGGGGACAAGAAAGGCATCTATAGATCAAAAGCCAGGTGAAATCTTTAGTGGGAATTGAAAAAGATCAGCCGTTCAAGATGTCTTTCTTTAGACATTTGAATATCGCCTTATTTTAGGGATTGCTTGTCACATTTTTGCGGAAATTCCTAGGATAATCGCCTTCGGTCAGTTGCAGATGTCCATTGACAAATTGCAGATGTCATTCTTTGAACATTGCAGAAGACTTTCCTTGGATGATTGCAAATCATCTGATTTGGTCATTTGCAGATGTCATCATTGAGCCATTAATTGCAGATTTTATTCCATGGACAGTTGAGAAGATCTTGCGTTGGACAATTGCTGATGTCCTTTGTTGAACAATTACTGATGTCACTTTGACCCCTGACAAATTCTTTCTGGAAGGATGTATTTCGCAGCGTGAAATAATGAAGTGCGGACAAATACGCCCAAGTCTTTAAGTTAGATATTTCGAGTTCCGGGTCTAGAAATCCTCCTGTGTATAGTAAGGGATAGAATCAGATGTATGTTGTATGAAAAGAAATCCAAGATGGCTGCAATTAACTTAATCCAAGATGGCCGCCATCTCGAAATCCAAGATGGCCGCCGTCTTGAAATCCAAGATGGCGCAAACGTCCGATGGACCTTTCGTACAAGTTTTCGCGTCGAGAATAAATCCAAGATGGCCGCCATCTCGAAATCCAAGATGGCCGCCGTCTTGAAATCCAAGATGGCGCAAACGTCCGATGGACCTTTCGTACAAGTTTTCGCGTTGAGAATAAATCCAAGATGGCGGCCATTAATTTAATGGCGGCCATCTTGAAATCCTGGGGGTCTAGAAGCCATGTGATACATTCTAAGCCTATTTTGACTCTCAAAAACAACTGATCCTTGGTCAGTGCTTTCATCTAAATTCCTCGTCAATTAGTTTGTTAAAAAATCACACTTTTTTTTCTCGCATATGAAACCCCCTCGGCTCTGGATCCTGATTTGATAGGCGGCTTCTGGATCCATGGCCAATATGTTGTGCCCAGGGATGTCATTCTTGAGATATGTCAGTAATGAGATTTCAAAATGAACAGTTGAAGAATGGTATTTGAGATAATGATTTTGCATTAAAGATGGCCACCAAGGCTTCCGCCCAATCAGAAAACCGGCTTGGTATATTTATTGAAAGTCTCTTGATGTATCGATCGAATTATGCACCAACTTTCATATTGAACAGTTGAATGGTATCAGAGACATGTACATGTATCATTAATGGGCTTCTAGGCGATGACCATGTGTCATTCACGCTTGGTGTTATTTGCATAACAACAAAATTTGCTCAGACAGGTTTCCTATTGAAGGGGGACGAGGTGCATACAAAAGAACAGGACACTTGGGATTATGAATAAAAATACAGTCTATATTATCAACAATAAATATCAGCCTGATATCTGTGAATGCCTGACAACATGAAACCACTGAAACAAAGACCCTTTTATCACTGAACAAAATAGCATGTCAATTACAATGCACTCTACAAGTTCATTATCATTCAACCTGTAAAACAGTTTTGGCACAGCTATATAATGTCGACAAATAATTTCAATAGAAAATCGTGTAAATTGAGCATGTAAAAAATTAATTTCATTGAGCTAGAATACCTAGTGTGTATGTACATTTGATTCAGAAAGGTTTTACAGTGAAACCTGCCTAAACCGACACCCGAATATACTGACAAACCTTCATATATTGACATTTGTCTTGGTACTGATGGGCAGTTTACCATTGAAATGAACCTCTGTAAACCAAACCCCTGTCAAACCCAACACAAAAAATGTTCGTCCAGAGCATGGTCGGATTATACGGGTTTCGGTGTATTTGCATACCAGAGCAATGGAAAAAAGCATATAATCACATATTATATAACTAGGAAAGGCAAATAACATCGAGTCAAGTTGAAAATCCTCATTGAGGGATATGAAAAGAACCCGAAGGGCAGGAACGGTGGGGGGAATAGTCCGTTGTGTGTATGGGTATAATAGAAGCATTCAGCTTTAAATTGTTCTAATTGTTTATACACGGAACTAAACAATAGATTTTTAATTTAAACGCTACGCCAATTGGATGTAATAAGCAAATATGGTCCGGTAACTGAACGATTTTGAGACATCATTATAATAACATGACCAAACAATACAGATTATCACTAAATAAATCGTCAATAATAACACAACAAAAGAGACTATAAAATGTATCAATTCTTCCTTTTCTGTCATGTAAACAATTTGCCGTCAAGGAATCGTTCTCTTGCATCACCACTCTTGTCGCCCAGCACATGTGTTTTTTATTTTTTTTTGCAAAATGGAGGTGTACTACATGTGCTGACCAACAGGGGATTGCCGGGTTTATGTAATACAGGGACCCATTTTATTTACGTTATTAATCGGTTCGATCCCAGGCCGGGTCATACCTAAGACTTGAAAGAAGGAACTTGTCGCTCCCTCGCTTACGCTCAGCATTAAGAGGATAGAGCAAGGACTGGTTCGCTCGGTGTCAGTATAAATGTGACTGAGTGGGGTGTCATGTCTGCCTACGGCATGATATTTCAGTGGGACAGCGCTATAAAATGGCAGCATTAGATCTGCTCTGTTACAAGTAGGTTCCCCTGCCTCCACGAGCCGTATATTATAAAGAGTGTACACGTCAAAGAATTGTGATCTTCAGCACCATATGAGGAGAGACCATAGTTCAGTCGTGGCCACATCAGGGGACAGGGAACATTCTGACGATTCGACAAGAATGGAAACTGATGGCAATCTGGAAAGTGATGAGTATGACCATGCTATGCCTGCAGAGAACGAAAATCGGTTGGAGAAATGTCAGGAGCGAAAAAGGATACGCCCAGATGACGAGGCAAAGAAAACATTTGGAGAAGACATGTCATGGGAGGACTCTTCAGGTCCGTCGACCAAGAGACGAAGAATAAGGAGCAATTCCTCAAACACCGAGAAAAATGTAAAACATCCAAATCCTGAAGAAACACCACAGATAATGCCACCTGGAGCAAGATCTGTCAAAAATCCAGAAAAAGAATACCACACCACTGAAAATATCACCGACCAGCATTTCGGTGGGACAGCGCTATAAAATGGCAGCATTAGATCTGCTCGGTTACAAGTAGGTTCCCCTGCCCCTCCCCGTCCTGATATAGCTCAAAATGTTGAAAGCGACGTTAAACCCTATTCACTCACTCACTCACTGGTTACATATATGTTTTCGCCTGTGTGCGTTGTAATACGTGCTTTCTCAACTTTTGTTTGGAGGTAAAATTACTACTACAAAATAAATATGGCTTTTCCCCGGTATGCATCCTTTCGTGTATTTTAATTCTCCCCTTCTGTGCACTGGCATACTGACAGAAAGAACATTTGAATGGTTTTTCCCCCGTGTGGGTTCTTAAGTGGTGGGTGAGGGATCGTTTACTCGTGAAGCCAGATGAACATAATGAGCATTTAAATGGTTTTTCACCTGTATGGTCTAGTTGGTGGATTTTTAGGGCTTCACTCCGTGCAGTAGAATAAGAACAGAGAGAACATTTGTATGGCTTTTCCCCTGTGTGCCTTCTTATGTGCCTTTCCACGCTTTTCCAATGTGAGCTCCTGAATGAACACAATGTACACTTATAAGGTTTTTCTCCGGTATGAGTTCGTTTGTGGCTGGTGAGGCTCCAGTTAGTTTTAGACGAAAACGAGCACAGTGGACATTTGAATGGTTTTTCCCCCGAGTGGGTTTTTAAGTGGCGGGTGAGGCATGGTTTACGCCCGAAGGTAAATGAACATAATGAGCATTTAAATGGTTTTTCACCTGTATGGTCTAGTTGGTGGATTTTTAGGGATTCACTCCGTGCAGTAGAATAAGGACAGAGAGAACATTTGTATGGCTTTTCCCCTGTGTGCCTTCTTATGTGCCTTCCCACGCTTCGCCCATATGAGCTCCTGAATGAACACAATGTACACTTATACGGTTTTTCTCCGGTATGAGTTCGTTTGTGGCTGGTGAGGCCCCGGTTACGTTTACACGAAAACGAGCAAAGTGGACATGCGTATGGCTTTTCAACAATGTGGTTCATTTCATGTTCCTTCTGGGCTGTAACACATTCTTCTTCTTTTGAATTATTCTCATAGTATGAGCGCATTATCCCAACATCTTGTGCCACTGATTCTGTTGGTTGGTCTCTGACCTAAAAGAAGACAAACAGAAAAAAACATGTATTATGCAACAGTTTCTTTTTAAAAGATAACACCCTGTTATCGAGAGAATATCTGTTCTTGACCGGCATAAATTATACAAGCGTTCTGAGAACCCCAACATCTCCCCTTGCGGGGTCATCCGCCGAAGGTGCAGCAGTATTGACATGTAGAGCAAACAATAAGGTCTGAAATAGGTGATGTGGTACAGACAATAATGTCTGGAATAGATAATCTGGGAGAGACAATAACATCAGTTCCATGTGGGATTACTGGCATATAAGTTAATCCCATGTAGGATGGATAGGTCAGTGCCGTGGGATTACTGGCGCATAGAGCAGTCCAGTGTGAGATTACGCCTGGATAGTCCAGTCCCATGTGAGGTTGCTGCTGGATAGGCCAGTCCTGTGTAGGATTACTGCTGGGTGGACCAGTCCCATGTTAATAATGATGGATAGTCCCCTGTGGAATTACTGCTGGATAGGCCAGTCCCATGTGGGATTACTGCAGGATAGGCCAGTCCAGCCTGGGATTACTGCTGGATAGGTCAGTCCTGTGTGGCATTACTGCTGGATAGGCCAATCCCAAGTGGGATTACTTTTGGATAGACCAATTCGGTCTTGGATTACAGCTGGATAGATGAGTTCCGTTTGGGATTACTGTTGGATAGGCCAATGCCATTTGGGATTACTGTTGGATAGGTCAGTCCCGTGTGGGATTACTGCGGGAGAGCTGTGACCTATGAAACATGAAACATGTCCACCAAGTTTTATGATAATTCCACGAAAGGTTCAATTCCATCATTTGCCATAATTTGGAGAAAAAATTAATATTTCATCTAAAAAATAGCACAAGTAAATCCTCCAATCGTAAGAACCATGTGTACCAAGTTTCGTAACATCCAATGAGAACTGACAACTGCAGCAAACTTAACATGTACATGTATATGTATACATGTAGAGGCATACATGTACAATTCGCCTAAACAGAAAACTCATTCATTTGCCATAATTTTGAAAAAAAAATAATATTTCTTCTCGAAAATAGCACAGGTACATCCTCTAATCATAAGAAACATGTGTACCAAGTATCATAATCATCCAATGCCAGCTGACACCTGCAACATCCAATGCCAGCTGACAACTGCAACAAACTTTCTAAGTACAGATGTACATGTGCACTTCAGCTAAACGCAAAACTCATTCATAGGGATTTTAACATTACAGCACCCCAGGGGCAGTACCCCAGGTGGCATACCCACCCCTATATTCTTTTTAACCTTTAAATTTTTTTTCTAATTTTTCTAGATTTTTTAACTTGCTAAACCGAAAAACCTTATCATTCCAGGCAGGGGACACCGACACCGACATCCTCTTCCCCCCCCCCTCACAATATCTCCCCTTTACTTCGTAAGGCGAGATAAAAATGTCATGGCAGGAATTAAGCAATATCCAAAAGATATGTTTTCACTATACGTTGTAGATGTGAGATATCGGATTTAAACACGTTTAGGTCTAACTGTGTTCCGGAAAGTGTTTAAAGTCGATACACATTTTACGTTTGATATATCACAAAATAAACACACGAAGAATTGGTCAGTACTCAGAACAAAAATTGAGGGTGTTGATTTCAGATCTACATAAGCGACATGTAGGGAAATT
>JAVTVY010007562.1:0-46431 GCA_036873755.1 Hanleya hanleyi | reverse complement strand
GGAGTACCCTCTCATGACGCAGTAAATGATCCTTCCGATTGAATGACCGTGCGCAGATTATACAAGTATACCGGGCATCGTTGTGGATGGAGGCCTCGTGGCGTCGTAACTTATCTAGACGAGTAAACAGCTTCTGGCAAGTTGTGCAAGTGAACATCTTGGTGGTTGACAGATTGTCTGATGAAACGGCCAGGCCGCCTCCCTTTTATAGCACGCTACCTGGTGATCTATTTTTAGCACACTCAGTTCAACTATCCCCAAGTCGAGGGCCGAGCCGTGACATCTTCGGTAACCTCCGTGTCTCTTCGGTCACTTCCGTAACGTCAACGACCAACATGTAGACATATAGAGTATGTACGGCATGTTATGGTATTCATCAGTGCATGAGTGACGCATTCAGCCGATGGGGGTGGTCGGTCAGCTTGGTAACGAAAAACGTAACATTGGTCACACTCTTCACTGTCCACTTGGTGTTGGGGCGTTGTTGTTGGGCCCATTCCAAGGGATCCACGGTGTCCAGTTTCTCCAGCATCGTCTCTAGCGACGCCCGGTTAATGATGGTAAACGGTTGGTCAAAAACCCGGATGTTACTGCTCGGGTAAAAATATCGGGCTTGGTCTGTGTCCTTATGCTGCAGCACATAACCAAACGCCAGATTTAATTTGAAGGGCGTAGCTTGGTCATTGAAGATGGCTTCCACGTAGTTGCGTAGACGGGTGAGGTCAGTCAGTCGGAAATTGTAGATATCTTGAATAGGGCGATGACGGTAGAAACAGTGCCGGATCATGGGCCAATGGCACCGATAAATGTCACTCACTGGATGGTCTTCGTGTGACAGATCGCTGGGAACATGTATCGGTTCGTCCACGAAGTGTACTTTACCCTCCACGTCGTACAAAATCTGGCCCAAGGTCTTGTCGTCGGAATTTGACTGTTGAATTAGGGTGACATCATCATCGGCCCTCGTGCGATGGGTGAGAGTTCCCCCTGTTTCGATATTGATGCCTACGGGCTCTTCTACCTGCAAACGTGGCTGCGGAACAGGGTGTCGTGTGCGTTGATGTCGCAGCAACTGACTGGTCAGTTTGAAAAGCCGACCACATTCTTCGCATGGACGCTTGGGTACTTCATGGCGTGCACGTGTGTGGCGCTGTAAATGATCCGGGCGCTGAAACGACAGTGTACATATCGTACAGTTATACCGGGCGGTTCCTTCGTGCTTGGTAGCCTCATGGCGGCGCAAGTCGTGCAGACGAGTGAATGATTTCGAGCACGTAGTACAAGTGAACATCTTGGTGGTTGACAGAGTGTCTGATGAAACGTGTCGCAGCAACTGACTGGTCAGTTTGAAAAGCCGACCACATTCTTCGCATGGACGCTTGGGTACTTCATGGCGTGCACGTGTGTGGCGCTGTAAATGATCCGGGCGCTGAAACGACAGTGTACATATCGTACAGTTATACCGGGCGGTTCCTTCGTGCTTGGTAGCCTCATGGCGGCGCAAGTCGTGCAGACGAGTGAATGATTTCGAGCACGTAGTACAAGTGAACATCTTGGTGGTTGACAGAGTGTCTGATGAAACGGTCAGGCCGCTTCCCTTTTATAGCACGCTAGCTGAGGTTGGAAGTGACATTTGCATATGACCTCTGTGGGGTCACTTCCGCTTCCGTTCATGGATATGTCCCATAATGCACCGGGTCAAAATACTCGCTTCTGATTGGACGAGAGCTCTGTGACGGATTTTAAATACTCGCTTCTGTTTGGTGTACGTCGCTAAAGGTGACCGGAACTGACCTTTGACCCCGGCGCGCGCGGTGTAAAGGTTTCCACCGCGGTGCGGTGGAAACCTTTGCGCGCCGGGTCAAAGGTCAGTTCCGGTCACCTTTAGCGACGTACACCAAACGACGTACGCCACTGGTCCATGATACGGCACTGTTTCTACCGTCATCGCCCTATTCAAGATATCTACAATTTTCGACTGACCGACCTCGCCCGTCTACGCAGCTACATGGAAGCCATTTTCAATGACCAAGCTACGTCCTTCAAATTAAATCTGGCGTTTGGTTATGTGCTGCGGCATAAGGAGACAGACCAAGTCCGATACTTTTACCCGAGCAGTAACATCCGGGTATTTGACCAACCGTTTACCATCATTAACCGAGTGTCGCTACAGACGATGCTGGAGAAACTGGACACCGTGGATCCCTTGAAATGGGCCCAACAACAACGCCCCAACACCAAGTGGACAGTGGAGAGGGTCACCAATGTTACGTTCTTCGTGACCAAACTAGGGAATATTCCCATCGGGTGAATGTATTCACCCATGCACTGATAGATACTCAGAATGCACAAACATGTATCTGAGGATATGTTGCCTCAACGGTTTCCTGGGCTGCCCGACGATGATTAGAATAAACGGTTCAAAGCGAACATGGCCGAAGATGGAACTTTCTGGAATGGAGACTTCTGATTGGACAAGAATACATCTAACGGACAGGAACGAATATGACAGATGCAAATGGTGGCCTCTAATTGGACAAGAGTGTTCTTGAATTGTAACACCAAGTGGATAATGGAGATATTGACCAATGTTACGTTCTTCGTGGTTAAACTGACCACCACCCCCATCGGATGAAAGTATTCACCCATGCACTGATAGATACTCAGAATGCGCAAACAACTATCTGAGGATATGTTGCCTCAACGGTATCCTGGCCTGCCCGACGATGATTAGAATAAACGGTTCAGATGGCACTTTCTGAAATGGAGACTTCTGATTGGACAAGAATACATCTAACGGACAGGAACGAATATGAAACATGCAAATGGTGGCCTCTGATTGGATAAGAATCTTCTTGAATTGTAAATATACCCAACGCGGCTCCCCCAGCGTGGGTGTGATGTAACATTGGGGAAAATAAACTATATGAAAAAAACTTCTTCTTGTTGTTGTTCTCTCATGTGTCATCCTTGTTGTTGTTGTTCTCTCTCTGGTCTATATCATGGCGTTATGCTAGAGTGCTAAGGTGTAACGACGGGCGTTGACGGGCATCACTGCATTTCGAAGAATTAGTGACAATTCCATGGAATATCAGAGCTTCTGAGCTATTTCACCAGGGCGTTGAAGCATTAAGAATGGTGTTGGTGGTCGTTGCTACAAGATGACACCTCACACGGTCCATTTGGACCGCGGATGGTCCATCTCTACACCAAATCCTGCACTGCCCCAAAAGGCCCACTTTCGCTACAACTTGTACTAATGACGTCATCGATGACGTCACAATGCTGTAAATATCCCTGAAATCGGGGTGTATACTCCGAGAGCTACAACATGACACATCCCATGACGCATTCGCAACGCGGCTGGTCCATCTCTACACCAAATACCTTCCTGCACTGCCCCAAAAGGCCAAATAACATCCTTCACTGCTAAAAATGCCCACTTTCGCTACAACTTGTACTAATGACGTCACCAATGACGTCACAGATGCTGTAAATATCCCTGAAATCGGGGTCTATACTCCGAGAGCTACAACATGACACCCCACACGACGCATTCGCAACGCGGATGGTCCATCTCTACACCAAATACCTTCCTGCACTGCCCCAAAAGGCTCACTTTCGCTAATACTCCTACTGATGACGTCATCGATGACGTCACAGATGCTTCGGACATGCCTCAATTCGGATTGTACACCCCGAGAGCTACAAAATGACACCTCACACGACGCATTCGGACTAAGGATGGTCCATCTGTACACCAAACTCACCCCACGCACCCACAAAATGTCCACTTTCGCTACTACTCGTACCGATGACGTCATCAATGACGTCACAGATGACGCGGACATCCCTCAAATCGGAATGTACACACCGAGAACTACAAGATGACACCTTCCAGGACGCATTCGAACCGTGAATAGCCCATCTCGACCCCAAATACCTTCATGTACTGCCCGAAAATGTCCACTTTCGCTACTACTCGTACCGATGACGTCACAGATGACGCGAACATCCCTCAAATCGGAATGTACACCCCGAGAACTACAAGATGACACCTTCCAGGACGCATTCGAACTGTGAATAGCCCATCTCGACCCCAAATGCCTTCATGTACTGCCCGAAAATGTCCACTTTCGCTACTACTCGTACCGATGACGTCACCGATGACGTCACAGATGACGCGAACATCCCCCAAATCGGAATGTACACCCCGAGAACAACAAGATGACACCTTCCAGGACGCATTCGAACCGTGAATAGCCCATCTCGACCCCAAATACCTTCATGTACTGCCCGAAAATGGCCACTTTCGCTACTACTCGTACCGATGACGTCACAGATGACGCGAACATCCCCAAATCGGAATGTACACCCCGAGAACTACAAGATGACACCTTCCAGGACGCATTCGAACCGTGAATAGCCCATCTCGATCCCAAATACCTTCATGTACTGCCCGAAAATGGCCACTTTACTTACTACAACTAACTGCGCCTGCGCAGATTGACGCGACTTGCATTCAAAAACACGCCATTCTGACTCTACCCCACACAAGCTTCACTTTGACACCCTCCACGACCCATTCGGACCCATAGCGGTCCATCTCTACCCCAAACACCTTCAAAAGGCCCACTTTCGCTACAACTTGTACTAATGACGTCATCGATGATGCCGCTAGATGCTGTAAATATCCCTGAAATCGGGGTATACCTGAGAGCTACAATACGACACATCCCATGACGCATTCGCAAAACGCGGATGGTCCATCTCCACAATCAAATACCTTCCCGCACCCGCCCCAAAAGGCCAAATAACATCCTTCACTGCTAAAAAAAGGCCCACTTTCGCTACAACTTGTACTAATGACGTCACCAATGACGTCACAGATGCTATAAATATCCCTGAAATCAGGGTCTATACTCCGAGAGCTACAACATGATACCCCACACGACGCGGATGGTCCATCTCTACACCAAATACCTTCCTGCACTGCCCCAAAAGGCTCACTTTCGCTAATATTCCTACTGATGACGTCATCGATGACGTCACAGATGCTTCGGACATGCCTCAATTCGGAATGTACACCCCGAGAGCTACAAAATGACACCTCACACGACGCATTCGGACTGAGGATGGTGCATCTCTACACCAAACTCACCCTCACGCACCCACAAAATGTCCACTTCGCTACTATCAGTACCGATGACGTCATCAATGACGTCACAGATGACGCGACATCCCCTCAAATCGGAATATACACCCTGAGAACTACGCAAGATGACACCTTCCAGGACGCATTCGAACCGTGAAGGTTCTTATCCGACCCCAAATACCTTTGCCATGTACTGCCCGAAAATGTCCACTTTGGCCATTATCGTACTGATGACGTCACCAGGGATGATGTCACAGATGACGCGAATATCCTCAAATCGGAATGTACACCCCGAGAACTACAAGATGACACCTTCCAGGACGCATTCGAACCGTGAATAGCCCATCTCGATCCCAATACCTTCTGCCACGCCCTTCGGGAAAATGGCCACTTTGCCATATGCCACCGCGCATGCGCAGAAATGCGCCGATATTTCAACCCCACACCCAGTCCATTCGATGCCCCTTCATGAATGCTTCACATTGATACCTCACTCGACCCCATCGGTCCACTAGGGGCTCCCTAGCTCCAAAAAGGCTATTTTCATACCCTTCGGCCACCGCGCATGCGCAGAATGCCGATAGTTCAACCCCACACCCAGCCCATTAGATGCCCCTTCACATAAGCTTCACTTTGATACCTCACTCGACCCCATCGGACCCTTAGGGGCTTCCCCAGCTCCAACACGGCTATTTTCATACCCTTCGGCCACCGCGCATGCGCAGAAGGCCGATAGTTCAACCCCACACCCAGCCCATTAGATGCCCCTTCACATAAGCTTCACTTTGATACTTCACTCGACCCAATCGGACCATTTTATCTAGGGACTAGATACCTCACTCGACCCCATCGGACCCTTAGGGGCTTCCCTAGCTCCAACACGGCTATTTTCATACCTCTTCGGCCACCGCGCATGCGTAGAATGCCGATATTTCAACCCCACACCCAGTCCATCAGGATGCCCCTTCACGAATGCTTCACTTTGATACCTTACTTGTCTCATTGGTCCATTAGGGACTCCCTAGCTCCAAAACGTCTATTTCCATACCCTTGGGCTACCGCGCATGCGCAGAATGCCGATAGTTCAACCCCACACCCAGCCCATCAGATGCCCCTTCACGAATGCTTCACATCGATACCTCACTCGACCCCATTGGTCCATTAGGGGCTCCCCTAGCTCCAAAACGTCTATTTCCATACCCTTGGGCCACCGCGCATGCGCAGAATGCCGATATTCAACCCCACACCCAGCCCATCAGATGCCCCTTCACGAATGCTTCACATCGATACCTCACTGACCCCATTGGTCCATTAGGGGCTCCCCTAGCTCCAAAACGTCTATTTCCATACCCTTCGGCCACCGCGCATGCGCAGAATGCCGATAGTTCAACCCCACACCCAGCCCATTAGATGCCCCTTCACATAAGCTTCACTTTGATACCTCACTCGACCCCATCGGACCCTTAGGGCTTCCCTAGCTCCAACACGGCTATTTTCATACCCTTCGGCCACCGCGCATGCGCAGAAGGCCGATAGTTCAACCCCACACCCAGCCCATTAGATGCCCCTTCACATAAGCTTCACTTTGATACCTCACTCGACCCAATCGGACCATTTTATCTAGGGACTACTTTTTCTCCGCGGAAGCTTTTTCCCGAGACCGAATCACCGCCAAAACCACGGCCAAACCGCATCACCGCGCATGAATACATTTTTTTTTTTTTTTTTTTGCCGGAACTTTTTTTTTTTCTGCCGGAACTATGCACTCATTGACCTTTGGTGAGAGAGAGAGAGAGAATTATTAGGTTTAGCGTCACATTCAGCAATCAATATGTCACCTCAGCTGTCTGGATAGAGATCACGACACAAAAACTGGCCGCCATCTTGTCCCACCTCCCACACACACACTAAAACCAGCCGCCATCTTGTCCCACCTCCCACACAACACACTAAAACCCGCCGCCATCTTGTCCCACCTCCCACACAACACACTAAAACAGGCCGCCATCTTGTCCCACCTCCCACACACACACACTAAAACAGGCCGCCATCTTGTCCCACCTCCCACACGACACAAAAAACCAGCCGCCATCTTGTCCCACCTCCCACACGACACACAAACAGGCCGCCATCTTGTCCCACCTCCCACCACACAGGCCACGCCCCCTCATCACGCATGCGCACCCCCTCAATTGTGACGTCAAAACACACAAATTGACCTCTATGACCTCTACATCCGGGGGGAAACTGACTTATCTTGCCCGCTGTATACTACTATGGTTTATCTTAACTTAGCATGACAAGCTATTACTGCATGTTTAAGTACATTGGCACAGTTACAATTGCACGTGATCTACTCCTTTAAAATGGTTTGTTGGAGAACAGAAATACAGTCAGGAAAATGCTGTTGAGCAACAAAAAACGGTGTTGAGCTCAGCATCAGTCAGTGGTATATTGAATTTAGACCAACACCATATGTTCCCAACACCTTTCATTCGTGTTGGCCGACAGGTGTTGAGCCAGTATTTTGCCAGTACTTAACTGTTAACACAATATGATGGTGAACTCATCATTGACCAACACCATTATTTGGTGTTGAACTGGCCTCGACACCATTTTTCCGTGTTCACATTGGTCAACAACATTTCTCAACCACTTTATGGTGTTGATCAGCCCTCAACACCAAAAAGGGTGCCAACACCATTTTTCTGGCTGTGAAGGATTGAAGATACATGTAACTTTCAACGAATTGTAAATCGCAAAGTGCTTTTGCGTCTGCAAACTGTATTAATAATTATCAGTAAATGTAGTAATTTGAAAATACGCAAAAATAAATTGAACCACCTGTTAATTATTAATTACCTGTCATCCCCGGCAAATATAGACTTCACTACGTCTGCTTTCACTCGTGTGCACTTCTTTGATTCTTTATCCCGAATATAGCAATACAAGGTAGGGACTTCTTCGTGAAACAGTGTTATTCCCACCAACTTTATTTTCTGTCCTGTTTTATTCACGTTGTCCCAGAGAGCAGAATAAACGAACGAATGTGATTCATTGTCAACAGGCTGGAATATCTGTTCATCTTTCGGGTCTTGTAACTGTTCGCATCCATAAAGATTTGTCTCCATGGTTGTTTGCATTGGGGCTGCAACCTCCGCTACAACAAACGTCTCGCGTGATGTGTTTGCGGCGAAGATATGTTGATAAATCTGATATTTATTATGCCCCCTGTCAAATCCAACGTACAACAGAACGTTGGTGAAGACTATTACGACAATAAATATGTTGAATAGTAAGCGGATACGCGAGTTTCTTAGTCTCATGATCGACTGATATCCAGTTCACGGCAATCTAGATGAAAAAAAAACAACAACAAAAGATTTGGTCTGCCATAAAAAAACCAACAGATACGATCCTACGATTAGCCCCAGTAGACACAGAGAGACACAGAGCTTTAGACAAGAGAGAAAATAGGGAAGAGAGATAAAAGGATATGTGACGTTTACATACGAAAAACTCCTTTGTGTGATGGTAATACAGCCGATTTTTCCCCCACTCCAATACCTGCCATATAAGATTTTTCTTGAAGTTTACATACTGAAATATCCCCTTCGAAAAAACTGAGATGTTCAGTTGCATAAAAATGGAGATATGATTGATCAAAATGTGCTTCCGGGCTTATTTGCTATTTAGGGATATTTTCATGAAGCGTTTTCTCCTGTAGCAAAAATATGACACCTCAAACCAAAAACATTCGTGGTTCTTTCCAATAAACGAACTTCCTAATATATTGTGTGACAAAATTATTTTGGTTTGAGGTGTCATATTTTTGCTATAAGAGAAAATCCTCACTGTAAATGCCTCAAAAATACCAAATCAGGCCGAGGAGCACTTTTTGATCAATCGTATCTCCATTTTTATACAACGGAGAATCGTAATTTTTTCGAGGCTGATATTTCAGTATGTAAACTTCTAGAAAAATCTGATTTGGCAGGTTTTGGATTTAAAAAAAATTCAGCTTGATTACCAATACACACAAGGGAGTTATTCCCGTATTGTCGTCACATATCCTTTACGATTTTCTAACTCAAGTCCCTTACAGCCCACTATGCATGGATATCACATCTTTGCATTTATGTTTTGGTTATGAGAAAACCCACGGTTATCTGTATTTGCTGACTATCCTATTTTCCAGTGTATTCACATCCCGTTATTGCCTCCCCGTTGATTGGCTTGCAATATGGACACCGTTTTTAACTCGCCAGAAAAAACCTGGTTTCATCAAACAGTTTGATTGATCAAACAATTTCTGCAACATAGTAATTTGACATTGCATACTCAGTATTAATGCATGCAACGTGACGCTTCTTTGAAGAATACAATGTTTTGTGTTGAACTGTTGTTCGCACGTTTACGCTCAAATAATCAACCATTTTTTGTGTTATCGATACAAGTCAAGCTGTTCAAAGGCATTGATGATTCGGACATTTTCTTTTCATTTAGCAAATTTATCTTCCACATTGGTAGAATTACTGCACTAGATTCATGTAAGAGGGGAGTGCTCAACAGATTTCACCAACGCTAGCAAGGTATCAGCTTATTCGCGTCATCATATTGTTGTCAATGACCAGTATTCCCTTGAGTATTCCAAATGTGTTTCGAAACCTATTTCCATACTGTAGTCTATCTTGGTCACGTTTTGATTGTGGCTACTACCGATAATTCAGTGGCACGTGTCGTGTGTAACCCTCTACATATAAAGATACAAAGGGCTTTCTCTCACGTCGACTCGACAAGAGAGCGGGACTCGGTGACAAGATAGTAGATCAAATTCGATATTGTTAACTACCCGTTCCTGAGGGAAGGATTTGCAAATGGCGTATACGTATTTCGCCTAGTAGCATTTGCTAGATCCTGTGATGATGTCACGATTGTGACGATTTCAATCAACGGCACGCAACAAGTTTGCAGAAAATGATTTGTGACGGTAATAAAACTAATAGCTTTTTTCCTTCCAAAACCTTTAAAATCACTTCTACGTCTTCTTGAAGTATGCTTAATGAAATATCAGCCTAGAAAAAAAACTGCATAAAACGGATACATGCTTGACGAAAATATGCTGACTGGCCTATTTTGATATATATGAGGGAATTATGTGGAGGATTTTCTCTTGTAGCAAAACTACATGTATGACACCTCAGACCAAATTATATTTGCACACAAGATATTAGGAAGTTTGATTAATTGAAAGTACCAAGTTTGAAAGTACCAAATGTCATATTTCTGTTACAAGAGAAAATCATCTCTACTATTGTCTCAACTATACCAAAATTGGCCTGGAGGCTAAATTTGATGAACCATAAATTCATTTTTTTATATAATTGGCGATCGGATTTTTTTCTCATGCTGGAATTGCAGTATGAATACTTCGAGAGAAATATCATTTTTGGGGGATTTTGGTTTATTACCGTAATAAGCATGACACATCCATTGGTAGTGTTGGCGAAGTACGGTGGTAGTGTGCAAGCTCCCTGGCGCTATGTATCGCGAGTGGTGTCTGTGGATTGGGGGCGTCTCGACATCGTGTTCTACAAGATTTGTATGAGGTTCATATGACCAGTCACAATCAAGTGGTTCAGATACAATAATCAAGAACATTACTTTGAATACAGGTTAATGATGCAGTTTTGATGATAGGAAGATCGCAGGTCTGTATACTTCTCAGACTAGGGCAACACGGTTATAACCCGAAAAAAAAGTTTAAAGTAACAGCCAACGGACGGACGACGTTATAGCGTGCATCAGCGGGTTCAAGGGCAAGTCGACTTTATAATGGGAATACGCGGATGAACTGTCTCTTTGATGTGCTCGCCGAAAGGACACGTTGTCCTTTCTCCAGTCACAACCACAACGGCTATTCACAACTTTAGTTCAAAGGGGATGAAATATACAACACATTGCTGGCTTCTAATAGGGCATATTCGGAAAGGCCATGAGGTCACGAATGCTGCTGGGAAAATCTATTAATGCACGACTGATCTTAGTCTTGACGAATTCGTCTTCGGCCATGGCGCGGCTTTGGTAATGACGCGGTCATTGGAACTTCTTTCTTGCAAGAAAGTAGCTAGTGTTTAGGGATACATGTATTTAAGAAATAATGTTTTCATAGGCGTGCTCAATGGTTCTTAACCATTGAACACGCCTATGAAAACATTATTTCTATTCTATTGCACTATCCAAATCGTTTATCAATAAAGTTTATAATAAAAAGTTGAAAACATATTTTAAACTTTGACAACCTTTCTACCTTTCTTCGATAAACTCGTCCGCTGATGCTCACGCCTCGGTTGACATCGTGGACGAGTTTATCGCAGATGGGGAGTGATACTGTTGGCTGCGTCAGCTGTGTGGAAATTACGTGGGTATATGTTTATTTGTGTCGCTTTGTTAATCAATTTCTTGATGGAAACAACAGTTAAACGTAAGAAAGACATTTCATCTTGTAATTATTTGTTTGTTTTATTCGAGTGTTACTTGTATGAAAGCAGACGTCCCTTTTCTCACCCGACTTGTGAAATGGAATCTCCCAATGGACACCTGCACTTGACGGGTGTTGATTTCAGATAACCGTGCTAAAACGTGTATTCTATAACACTTGTGTCAATAACATCGAGCTAACCAGTGCAATAATTACAAGATTTGCCACGGTTATGTGAAATGTACATGCTTCGCCCTTGCCCTAAAATATAAACTTTCCCTCACGAATCGTGCGTAAAATAACGATTCAGCACGCCTATGAAAACATTATTTTTTAAATAAATGCACGGTTAGCTCGATGTTATTGACACAAGTGTTATAAAATATTATTTTATGCCTGCTTGGAGTTTGGTACCCATATTATCTGCAAGTCGTTCGATTATGGACGCTGGAGCCAGTTTTTCTTAGATCTCGTGCTTGTATTTATTTGAAACTATGGATATATTGACAGTACGATCACAGAAAAAGTAACTTGAAAGAGACTCAACCCGACCCATTGTCCAACCAGGTATGTTTGGGTCTGGTAAAATCGATTATATTGGGACCTATATCTTCATTAAGAACATAAGATTTCTCTGTTCTTAATGAAGATATAATGTTGCATTGAATCCAGTGAAGGTGGATATAATTCCTTCCTGGCGTCTTGTATATCTGGGCATTATCAATACAAAAAACTCATGTAGACCAGTGAATGAGTAGGGTCGGGTTTTGAAACGATTGTCCCTCATGATATGGTGTAGGAAAGTTGCTGTTACGTTTGTGAAGCCTACCATTCGTTATTTCCACACAAAAACACTTAGTTTCATACAGATTATAATCGATAAGTTTCGTGAAATTGTGCTGATGAACGTTTGAAATATGACTTCTTTGGCCCTCTTTTGGAGTATCTGTATACATTTTGGTATAGAGAATTCTCAATATATCTCAACTACGACACCTCCAACCAAAATGATATTTCGAAATGATGTCACAGTAGAAATGGTACTATCGAAAACATTACATTAGTGTTGAGTGTGTCCTGTTCGATAAATTAAGATGTCTCTGCCAAAATATAGACAAAATATATGCCAATAACCAAGAACAACAGAAAGTCAATCTCAAACGTCCGTCAGCGCTGTTTTATGACTTTTTTTTTCTTTATGAACAATATTTCTTTGCGCAAATATGATTGGCCAACAAGAGGGACTTTTCATAGTTAACCCTATCTGGCCTGGGCTTTTTTTCGCCCCCCTAATTATTTTTCTTACCCCTTGAGCTAGGGGACTGAAACTTACCACACTATACCCTTGGGTCAAGCTCTACCAGAAAATGTAACAAAATCCAAGATGGCCGCTTTGATGACGTCACAGTGACGTCATTTTGAAAAACGGCATTTTTGGTCGAATTTTCGGTCAGATTTTTCATTTATGCAATTTCTCCGCAAAAATAGCATGATAAATTAGTAAAAATTAGTGTGATGTGAAATAAAATAGTTTTTGCCCACTTTTCATCGCAGAAAAGCAGACATTTTGAAGAAATATGACAAAAACATCACTTTTCTGGGACCCCAAATGGCCGCCATCTTGAATTTACCCATGATCCTCTCCTCGGTAGGTCATACAAATAGCCTCAAAATGACCCCAATATGATAAACTATAAAGTCACGGAGTTTCAGCTCTCTATTTTTTGTCGTTCCGGAGATAGCGCAGAAAGTTTGGTAGGGAGGGCCATTTCGGCCCCCCCCCCCCCACCAAGGCCAGGTAGGGTTAAACAACAAACCATGGTTCTGCTGAACAGAAGTCCACCAAAATCGACTGTATTTTAACCATTGGAATACATATATAATGCTAGTGTATGGCGTTTGTTATTTCAGATCATTCGGTTCAGACAACTCTATCAGCGGGAAAACTTGCAGTAATTAATATTATTTATATGCAGTGGTATTCTGAAGTAAGCAGTGTTGAATGAGACTGATCACAAATATCATGGCTTTTGGCATAATGTTGGTGATAGTTTCATTGAACACTGATCTTTTATTTAACTCACCGACGCGTACATATATCTGCGTTGTCTTCATCCATCCAACACCAGACCGATTCTCCTAGAGCATTCCTCAAGGAATAAAACTGTCCGTTCTCGATGTCTGTTATATTGATTGAGACAAAACGAGAGGACATTGATTTGCCATTATCTTTAAATGATGGATACAACATATGTTGAACCTTTAAACATGTTTGACACAAGAATAACAAAGACCCTGCCAAAATGGATAGTAAGGTTTCTCAATAGAAGCCTCGGGTCCGACATCTTATTTAACTCGCCGACGCCTAGATATATATCTACGTTGTCTTACAAGCGTCTGGTCCGTCATTCATAATTCAGCCGTCGTCCATTAGAGAATATCCGCGTCCATAATCCAAAGACCTATTCCATATTCCATATAACAGTATTAGCACCAAATTCAACAAGAGCCCAAGGGGCTTCAATATACGCCCGTATATCTGGAATTACATTGGTTCAATTTCAAGGTTGATGGATACAAGGTTTAATAGCCTTGATTCCAATTCTAGCAATTATGAGAATGTAACATATATCACATCTTATATTGAATGATAAACTAAAATGAGCTTAACTCTTGGTAACTAGTTGACCTTGAAGCAAGAGCTGAGAGCTCACATATCCCACACTGAAATCGACAATAGTCAAACACAAGAAAATAGTAGTTTTCCTGCAAATGGATTCCTTTCAGACGAGAGAATTTTCATGAAGGAAGAAGAAAGTGATGAAGTAAACCTTTGTTCTTGAGTTAATAAACAGGTGTGAAGTTCATAAAGGACTCCTCTCCCTGTTAAATTAGTAAATGTATGGTTTTTATTTCACAACAGTTTAACTAAATGAAGCGTTTCAAACATGGGAGACAACTCCACAGGACAATACCATATAAATGCAGGGGAAAGAACTTCGAATATTCCAACAATATTTCAACACATTTAGTCAGCTAAGCTTGATTCAGTTTTGGGGACTGCGACCTAGACCTTTGACAAATTGATCTCATATGTATGGCTCCACTTTGCCATGCGAGTAAGGTATATTCAAAGTTTGGTACCAATCCATACCTTGAAACTGGAGCTATCGCATGGACAACAAATGTTAATGGATGAATGGACAGAACGCAACATCGCATTACACGACCTCGTCTTCGACAGGCATATGAAAATGTGACTTATAATGATTTCTTGATTTTGGGGTCACCGTGACCTTGACCTTTGACCTTGACCTCAATTTTGGTACACAACACATTGTCTTCCCTCAATCTATCAATGCACACAAAAAATCATGATTTTTAATGATTTCCTGATTTTGGGGTCACAGTGACCTTGACCTTTGACCGTGGCCTACATTTTGGTACATGACAAACCGTCTCCCCTCAATTTCTCAATGGACACAAAAAATCATGATTTTTAACAATTTCACGATTTTGGGGTCACAGTGACCTTGACCTTTGATCTTGACCTACATTTTGGTATGTGACACATTGTGTCCCCCTAATGTATCTACTGACACAAAAATGGTATTTTTAATAATTTCGTAATTTTGGGGTCAGTGACCTTTGACCTTGACCTAATTTTTGGTATGCATCACTTCATTTCCGCCTATTGAATCCACTCACAAAAAATTAGAAATTTTTAACGATTTCCTGCTTTTTCGATCACACTGACCGTTGACCTCTGACCTTGACCTACATTTAATATGCAACACATCGTTCCCCCTCTAGGGCATCCACTCACCAAAAATTAGAACTGCAGATAGAAAACTGTCAACGATCAATGATTTCCTGATTTTTGGCAATAGTGACCTTTGACCTCTGACCTCGACCTCAATTTTGATACGCGACACATCGTCTCCACCTGGCATATCCACTCACAAAAAATTGCAACTGTGGATAGAAAACGTTCACAGATATAGACCGGACACGAACACTTCAGTGATTTCCTGTTTTTTAGGCCAGTGACCTTTGACCTGTGACCTCGACCTTCATTTTGGTACGCGACACATCGTCTCCCCATAGGGTATCCACTCACCAAAAATTGGAGCTGTGGATAGGAAACTGTCCCAGATATAGACCGGACACGAGAACCGGACAGACGGACGGACGGACGGACACCGCCATCACATAATACGTCCGCCTTTTGGGCGGGCGTATAAAAAGACAATCATAGTATACATAAACATAGGCTTGTTTCCTGCAAGAGAGAAGCGGTCAACAGTTTTCAATGATGCCGGCAAGACATCATGATGTTCCAAAAATATCAAATCCGTATCGCTGATCAGTATTCCTAATCCATAATATTCGCTGTAAAGTCGTCATCTAAAGAATGATGTATCTCAGTCACGCTTTGATTGTGACTGTTCATATGAGCACCAGGAGGATCTTGAAGTACATGGGTTCATACGGCCCCTATAGCCCCGGGTTAAGCGGAATTAGACACAAGTTACGAAACGTAACGCCATAGATCTTGCACGCTACGTTCGTATTTTGCTATCAGCATGCGATATATATTGAACGATATACGATTGAACCATTCAACACCAGTCCGATTATCCTACAGCATTCATCAACGAATACAACTTTTATATCCTCTGTCCGTTCTTGATGTATGTTATATTGATCGGGATTAAGCGAAAGAAACTTATTTTTGTCTTTAAAGATATAGTAGAGGAGGGGTATGTAGATTGTTGTATATAGGTCGTATAGAACGCAATTTTATGATATCCACTGTCAATGTGGTGTATGAACAGGAGGGAAATAATTATAAACTTGAAAATAAATTATTACCAACAACAAGAATAATTAGTTTGGGCAACATAAATTACATCTATGCCATTTTAGGCAAGAAAAATGAGACAAAATGAACAGAAAAGATCGAAAACACGACTTTCTGCGGACACCTCGTTGCCGCCATTTTGAATTTTCCCATGATCCTTTGCCCCTAGGATTTTAAAAATAAGATTGGCGGAAATCTGCTCTCTTGTTCTCTTCGTTTCGGAGCTTCGGTGAATAGATTTATACGGGAGCCATCATGCCCCCCCCCCCATCCTCCCAGGCCAGATAGAGTTAAGGAGGTTCCCGACCAATTCAATTTTGGATTTATACTACCATCTACCAAAATATTTTTTTTCAAATGGAAGTGAATATTAATAGAAAATATTAACTTCAAAGTGAAGAGTTGTGGAGGGATCTGGATAATTCTTCAAATTTCAAGGCAATTAGACTTCAACTACGGAACGCTGACAAACTAACTTAACGAAATCAGTGTAATTTGGTCTTATGACGGTGGTTGACCATGTTAGCATTCTACTGTATTGAAGAAAACCTGGTGACCCCCGTTATTATTAGATTTTCTGATTAAGCATTGTTTCAGAAAAATATTGAGGCATTTTGAAGAAAATGTTATTTTAATTTCTAAGTATGTGAGTTTCTTTTCTGAAATAACATGCATTTTTCATGGAATTCCTATCTAACTCCATATACTGAAATAGGGGTAAATTAGTAAAGTAGACCAACAAAATTTCCGATTGTGCCAAACTAAGCCTGGTGACCCAATAATTCTATCCTTTATATTGAATTTTGATGGTCTAAGGTTCCTCTTGTCAAATATGATAAAAATTACATTTTATTTTCCAAATCGATTGGAACCTCCTCAACCTGGAGCTAGGGGCCGTACAGACATCGGGTAACAAACATTCTTCATGGTGTTTATATGAACACTCACAACCAAAGCTTGGCTGAGATAGAATAAACCCCAGAAATAGAACTTCGGAAAATGCATTACCGGTACTTGTCATAGAACGTGAGCCAACAATAGGGAATTTTGCCGACTGTATTTTCTGAAAGACTATCATTTCTTCAGTGAATGTGTCTTGAATAATTGTATATCCATCAATCTGAAGCCTTACCAATTACATTTATTCTGTTTGATCAGCAATGTAGAGATCACAGTATGGCTGCAGCATTTCGTGTTACAATATGTTGGCATTGTTTCAGACTGACTGAAGGATGTTGCCCATCATCACAAATAAACTATGCTATATGAAGATTACAGGTTTTGAAGTATACTTTCATTATATTACCATAACCCTATACCCCCTGCGAATCACTCACATTCGATGTTGAAGGTTAGCGGTAACGAACAAAAACTCTATAAGGCAAACGCCCCCGTGCCAAAAGTGCGAACAAGTGCTTTACAAAAGGTATGAATTGAGCTTTCAGAAAATTCTACAAAGTTTCCCAGAGCGGCTGGGGGGGGGATGTTATGGTTAGCCCAAAGTCTTGCCTGTGTGGAGGCCAAGAATGTCAGGTGGTTCGTCCTTGTTCGCAATAGAAAAGAATATGAAAATGGACACTAAACACCAGGATATTCTTATCCATCACACCGGCATCAATGGAAATTGCTGGCTGCGTAGTTGTCCCCAAAAGGTTATAAATATAGCATCCAGAACATATTACACACAGGGTTTCAGCTGTTTCAATCACTATATTGATTGTTTGCGTGCTGACAAGCGACAGATTGTTATTCGTGAAACGGTTCGATTCACAAAATTTAATATACGTCGTATAATAAAAAGAGGATAAGAAGAATAAAATATCATGGTTACTTGGTTAATGAAGGTGAAGACAGCAAGCGTCAGATCCGATATTAAATATTCGTCGCCCATAAAAGAATTTCCGCGTCAATAATCGAAAGACCTATTTCGTATGACAGCACCAATTTCAAAAATGTATGACAAAAAAAAAATAATAACAAAATATGGTTTCCTACAAGAGAGAAGGGGTCAACGGTTTTCAATGATGTCAGCAAGGCATCATGATGTTCTTGGCATAAATTCCTAATCATTGACCATTATTCTTTATCCAAATGAATTTCGAAGTATTTTTTCAGAGTATGTATCTCAGTCATGCTTTGATTGTGTCTGTTCATGATTTGAACACCATGGAGATGTAAAACTATGAAAGAGTTTCGTTTCTTTTTTGATCTCACAGGGTATGTCTCGCAACTACAGTAGTATAGGAAATGGAAATCTGTTAGTATATTTGGTGGCGGAGGGAGAACATCCGGCGTAAAAGGGGACGTCATGACGTCACTTCCTGGTAAAAAGGTCATGTGGAGCTCCACGATCACTTCCGGTGGTTCTAGTCCACAGTCCCTTCCATCTCACGGATGCATTCACTCATGCCCCGTGACTGAGGAGGACCCATGCATAGAGTGCATGGGGGTCATGAAGTGTTTATATGACGTCACTTAGGGTCACGTGACTGGACGTGTTTATAGGGGTGCAATACAGGCGAGGTCATGGAGTGCAGGACGTCACTTGCGGTGACTGGTGTTTATAGGTCACTTATGTTCACCTGACTGGGAAGACCCTGCATGTTTACAGGGATTCATCGGCAGGTGGGGTCATGCAGTGCATCGGGGCCATGGACTGGGTTCATATATAAGAGTGTGGGAGCTGGTGTCAATTGGACAGTGTAGGAACTGGTGTTCCATTGAATTGGCTTGACGTCGCGTGAGTAGCCAATGAGAGCTGACATGTAGGTTGACAGTTATATCCTGGCGTCATTGGTCGTTGTGCAAGCAGCCAAACGACAGTCAAAGAGGAGTGAATGGATGTATTAAGGTCGAAATGGACCCATAGTGGTCTGATCGGGTCGTGTAAGGTCGTATTCTGAAGCTCTCTTGGGGTAGCGTGGGATTGGACTGGTGTATAGTCCGTTTTCGTCATTCTGCGCATGCGCAGTTTGGCCGTAGTTTAGAAAGTGGCATTTTGGAGGTTTGTGGCGGTGTGTTTAGACCAGGACTTGAGAGATGGCCACGTCATCACTAGGAGTAGTAGCCAAAGCGGGCATTTTGGGGGTGTGAAGGGACGTGTTTGGGTGATCGAGGGGACCATCCGTGGCCCAGATGGACCGAGTAGGGTGTCATCTTGTAGCTCTCTGCGTGTAGACGTCGACTGGTATGGTTTTTGTTGGAAGTCACATCATGTTACGCATGCACAGTTGGGAAGTAGTAAAGAAGAGGGCCATATGGGCGTGAGCAATGACATATTTGGGCAATCTAGGGACCATCTTGGAGCATCATATTGAAGCTCTCTGACATCATTGGTGAGTAGGAGTAGTAGCAAAAGTGGGCAATTTTGGGTGGACAGGGACGTGTCTGGTTGATTGAGGGATCATTCTTAGTTTGAATGGGCCGTCACAGGTGTCAGTTTGAAGCACTCGTGAGGTATAGTCAGACTGGTGCTTTTTTTTATTGGAAGTCGTGTCAATCTGCGCATGCGCATATGAAGGCCTTCAAGTGGATCACAGTGAAAATATAGGAGAAAATATAGGAGGAAATTTGCAAAAATATAGGAGAAATATATGAATTTTCTGAATAAAATATAGGAAATAAAGGAGGGTAAGACAGGTCTGTACTACATTGTATGTTCCAAACTTGGTAGTTTTGTGGTGTTTCATCAAGTTACTTGAATATAGGAGGCACTTGAAGGCCTGCATATGGGATATAGTACAGAAAGATGGCATTTGAATGGACGTGTTGGGGTACACATGGACCATTCCTAGTACGAATGTGTCGTGTGGAATCTCGTTTAAGGCTCTCTTCAGGTAGACTCGAACTGGAGTAGTGATTTTGTCCTGTTTCATCAGTGTGGCAGTAGTATAGAAAGCGGGCAATTTGGAAGGATGCAGGGGTCTGTTTGAGCAACAGAGCGGGTATTCTTGTTCTAAATATATTGTGCACCGGGAAAATGTGTGGAAAGACACACACAGTCAACAGTCACGACAACAACAACAGAAGCCACGTGTGTGGAAAGACTACATCCAACAGTCACGGCCACAACAACCACCACCAGGCTATTTTGCTTCGACGAAGGCGAATAGCTGATCCGGACCGGCGCAAGAAGTTTCTGACAGCGGGAGACGACCAACATCAGGATGATATTCCCCAAGCCTTTGGACAGTTCACAAAAATACTATAAAAGAACTCTTAGCTGTGAACTCTCCGAAATGGTCTAATTAAACAACCAGGGCACACGCCCAGTTATTCATTAGACAATTGGTACCGTATTACTAGTGTTTAATCATGGCGAAAGCAAATTAACATTAACTGGGACGTCAATCAACATTGTGGCTGAGAGTTGGTAAAGGAAGGATTGACTGGGAAGTAAATCACCGCGGCGGAAGTGACCGCTTCACCGCGGAGAAATCAATCGGGGTTAAAGGTCACTCCCACCCCCAATACCAGAAGTGCCGGAACTATAGTGACCTGCACCCCGCCACAAAGGTCAAAGGTCAAGCGGGCTGGTTTGAGCCTTTTACTGCTAATGTCATCCCAAACAAGAGTCCTTTGACGCCCAATAGCCGAGTCCCCTGTTGGTAATGCATTTTCTGAGATAAAACATCAATCTTCTATAAGACATGTTTTGCCCTCAGGGTGCGACATTTTCTAGTAGTATCCGGATCTCTTAACACTCAGGCTCAAGATTATCAGTTACTAACTCATTATTTTCTTAGAAGGCGTCTCCGGACATCTAGGACCCCAGAGCCACGACCCCTGGACTCGCACCCGAAGTGCTTGGATAGTTGATCCCCCTATACCCACCACCCAATTCTCAAGTAGTTTCTGCGACCCCTGTCAGTGGCACATGTAAGAATCGCAAAAGACTCTCTTGCATATTCATTTGTAGCAATTTTTTAAATGATGCGGTCTAAGCCATCACATGATTGGATAATGAGAGGGGAGGTGGGGTCAGTAACGTAGGGAGGCGCCTGACCTGTGTATTACATTTAGAAGTTCAAATTTGATTTCTACAGCAAGATCACATACTCCGAGTACACGAATAGTGAAGTTAACAGGCAACTGCTTCATATTTGACAACAATTCACATGAGGTTGATCACTGTCCCTGGTGTAAAGATGCAGAAAAGTGCGGTCTTACGGACAGGTCGACCTTACAGACAGGTTGATCTTACAGGATTCCTTAACCCTACCTGGCCTGGGGGGAGCGAAATGGCCCCCTACCAAACTTTCTGCGCTATCTCTGGAACGACACAAAATGGAGAGCTGAAACTCCTTGACATTTTAGTTTATCATATTGGGGTCATTTTGAGCCTATTTGTATAACCCCCCGAGCAGAGGATCATGGGGTAATTCAAGATGGCGGCCACGTGGAGTACCAGAAAAGCGACACTTGTATCATATTTCTTCAAAATTTCAGCTTTTTCGCAATGAAAAGTGGGCAAAAACTATTTTATTCCACATCACATTAATATTTACTACTTTATCATCCAGTTTTTGCGGAGAAATTGCATAAATAAAAAAAATCAGAAAATCCAACCGAAAAATCGTCCAAAAATGCTGTTTTTGAAAATGACGTCACTGTGACGTCATCAAAGCGGCCATCTTGTTTTTTTTTACATTTTCTGGTAGAGCTTGACCCAAGGGTATAGTGTGGTAAGTTTCAGCCCCCTAGCTCAAGGGGTAAGAAAAATAATTAGGGGGGAGGGGCATTTCACATTGTTGTATGCAAAGAGGCTGTTTTTCTTCTCATTCGTCTCCGGACTCTTCATGATTGATGGACCTATGAGAGGACGGTACAAGTATATGAAAGTATCCAATCCAATCTAACAGTCCAATCATGGACAACTCATAACTCCGCATCTTTGGGTGTAATATTATTGAACAGACTATCAGTATCAAACACAATTTTATATTTTCAAAGAGTTCACAATGGAATATGCTTAAAACTTCAAACTAAAAATAGGCAAAGATTCACATAGATTTAGGATGCACAATAATAAACCACGATACAGGTAAACATTTTCTTTAGTTAGCACAAATTAGACATATGCGTAATGAATGATTACATAATCAGTTACAGCGACGATTTGAAATTCTGTACAATTAAACTGTGAAATTCTTTAATCAAATAACAAATTTATAATAAAAATCTATGTTTAGGTTTTAAAAAACTTTTCCAAACTGAAATTAGCGGTTCGCTTTGAACACATGCATGGTCAGGTTTTTTTAACACATATGGTTTTAGAAAAATGTTTAAACCCTAAGCATGTTAAGCCAAAAACAGTCATGTGGTCAACACATATCTCATGAAAGCATTTAGAAAAGTGTTCATATGATAAACATATAACTTAGAGCGTAGCTATCCTGCATGGCTTAGACCACAAGGCCACATAATTAAGATTTCGCCGTATACAGTACTTGGAATTCATACTCAAAAGGCCAGATGAGTTGAAAATGGAAATCAGACAAAAATGAAAATCAGTCCAGACTATTTGCGTCATTGGAACTGTTTGGTCCATTTGCTTGTTTGAGGCTAACACATCCACAAATGTTTGTGGCGAGAAGCTGATAATCTCAGCTATGTACATGAAATGAACAAACTGGTCATTTCATTGCAGAGTGATATATGCTAATATCTTCATAATTCTGTCCTTATAAGACCAGTTTGCAACTCAATTAAGGTGGGGGACTGACACCTAAGGTACACGTCTTAATACATTTCAAATAGGAAGAAAGTTATGTATATATAATGTATGTCCGGTTATTGTAAAAGACCTATTCAAAATTTTAATCAAATACAACTAAATCTGTAGCGACGGCAAACAACTCAAATTAATAGATATAACATTGAAATAAATGGGAAAATGTAAAAAAATTTGGATGAAACAGTCAATTTACGAGTTATCTGAAAATTTGGAAAAAAAAACGTCCGAGTATTTCTATCAAAAATATTCATTTGAACCCTCTCTGTACCGTATCGGTACAATTGTACCGATAGAAATATAATTCAGTAATTGCCTGTCATTGCCATACAAAAATTGAGTATTTCTATGCAAACATTCTAATCATATTATACCTTGTTCGAAAGCTTGAAGTATTGTCTCTGAAACTACGTAGGTAACGATAAATATATCTTTGCTTCATTCATGTTCATGACAGTGTTGATACCAGCTTGGAACTGTTAAAAATGCCGGTACAGAGGGAGTTAAGGTTACTTTTCTCCATTTTTCCCATGTGTTAATCTGAGATGACATTCCCCCATAATGACATGCTCGATGGACATCTATCTAGCTGTAGAACCTTTGCCGTGTAGGTGGGCGTGGCTGTTCTTCCCTACACGGTTACACAGCCATTCAAGACTACAGCCATTCCTGGGCTAGACATCTATCTTACAATGCGATTTGGTGACTTTGTTTTGATTTCTTTCTTCCAATGTCACAAAAAAAGATTTAAATTAGTTTGTTTGTTGGAAAGATTAGGTGTCAATCTCCACCTCGCACAGAACAATTAAACATACTGAACAGTTAAAATGGAAGAGACCCCCTCCTTCTCTTAGATACAACAGAAGTAAAATCAGCACAAAGCGCTCGTCCATGCCCCACTGCCATTTTTCCCAGAGTTTATGAAAATATGGGTCCTGTTGGGATTCTTTTGAGTTTCTCGGGAGAAAATTTTCCAACATGTATCACAATCATAGTAGAATGTATGGTTTTGAAGATTTTGCAGCATATTAAGATTTTAAGTACATGTAGCATTGTTAAACTCAGTCATACTCAGTTGGCGTGTAGCCATTTCCTCAAAACCAGTAACCATGCTATGTACAGTTAAAATTAACATCCTCCCAATATTCCAGGCTTAGCAAAGTCCTCAATGCACGCACATCAGTTCCTTGTCCATCCATCGGAGCCACCGAGGACAAAATTCCATGGACTAGCACCAATTATTTCCCTGAAGTCAGTTCATCCTTTCCACCAAGCAATCACGAATATAACCCTCCATGCATGAGGTTTTCATATGACACAATAAAGACACTTCTGTATGAGAGGTGATGATGTATATGTTATTGTTCCTATCAATAATGCCTGCGGTTGATAGTCACAAGCGACAAGTGTTGATCTCTGTGTGCTACAACCCATAGGCATCATTGATAGGAACAGTTGTGGCTAATGTTAAGGGAGCAGCACCGACTCTCTTCTCCACCATGACAGTTAGCCCGAAGTCTACGGCTACTTCCGTCGACAACATTCGGGTCAAGCGGACACCGAAAGACCTCATATATTGGTGACAATTTGTTTGAGCACATGGAACATTTTACGCAGGTGAGGAATATTCAAGAGTAAAATGATTGCATGGGGCGAGCATCAGGATTTCTGGTCAATGCACAAGGAATTGGTCCCAGAGCACCCAGAAACGATGGATGTACAAGAAACTGAGGTGCGTAGATGGATGAGTTTGCTAGGCCTCTATTTCATCTATTCATTTAAAATGATCATCTGTAATCAGTTGAATACATGTGATTTGATTACGACAAATCATAAGTATTGTTGGACAAAATTATTATATTTTCCAAATTAGTAACTTGACACGGATGGAAATACAACGATGAATTTATAAAAATACAGCATTGCAGGATAATTCGACCAGATTTGACCACATACATGAATCTGAATGTCTCTCTCATGACATTGTTCTCAATAAGGATTTTGTCGAACCTCTCCGACAATGTGAGATAAACAGTCATTATGAATCCTCTGGAGTTCAATCACCTTAAAGGTTATACCAAATGACTCTATACTGCTTTGCATTAAAACATACCCGGTAGTGTTCCAAACAACAAATTAGTATTTTTTTCTTGAATAATGTCGTCGAAGTGGGTTTTAGCACACGAATAGCACACATGTGGGAGAAAACGTATTGGAGCCATGACCTCCGGTGCATGACGTCACAACCTGATTACGATTGCGCCGTAAACGTCATAGTCTATGACGTCGGGCGTTGTTACGAAAGATTTACCCAACTGTGGGAGTTCTAGCGTGATGTCGCTGACTTTTTGACGTCACAACAGGCATTTGGCCGAGATCGTAATCAGGTTGTGACGTCACAGGTGAAGCGATCACAGCTTTCGCCGTTTTGAAAGGGGCGTGAAATTGTCGCACTTTACTGCTGCTATTTCCAACCTTGGGCAGTTTGAAAACATACAAAAATGTAAAACAAGTCTATATAATCACCTCTACAACAATTTAGCACAAAAAAGTAGCATATTTTGAGACCATTTTGTATAACCTTTAACAAAATTCAATCACTCACAATTTTGTGGACAAACAAACAAATTTCATTGCCTTATCAAATAATGAAAATTACGAAGAAATAATGAATGAGATGCACGATTTTGAACCAATTTGCCAACTTCCGCTTCTATTAAATTTGATCGCACTCTGACTTTAGGGTGGGAACTACCACTTCCTGTGATTGAATTATTAGAGGATCCATCGTATTAATATCTGAAAACAAAGACATATTTCATGTGTACGGTACTGCACTCTAAAAAATTGTGGTATGTCCATTTCTATTGGTCACAAGTTCAGCCAAATGTTATAACTTGAACACCAATATGGCAGAATTATGTGATTTACTCCAGTGACACCTCTATTTTTTTCACAATTTGGAAGTATATGCAGGGGTCTGTTTGAGTTATTTGAATTATTAGACGATCCATCGTATTAATATCTGAAAACAAAGACATATTTCATGTGTACGGTACGGCACTCTAAAAAATTGTGGTATGTCCATTTCTATTGGTCACAAGTTCAGCCAAATGTTATAACTTGAACACCGATATGGCACTATGTGATTTACTCCAGTGACACCTCTATTTTTTCACCCGGTTTTCGGATGATGTCGACGATGTGACTCCTGTTGTGCTTCTTCATGTGATCTTCTCGCGAGAACTTCTTTCCACACGTGACACATTCGTATGGTTTTTCTCCAGTGTGTGTTCTCTCATGTCTCTGCAGATGATGCTCTCTCTGAAAGGCTTTTCCACAGTGTAGACATGAGTATGGTTTTTCGCCCGTGTGAATACGTGCATGTCTCTTCAAGTGATCTTGGCGCTTGAATCGTCTATCGCAAGTTATGCACACATGCCTCTTCTCGGCCACATCTGTCTCAGTGTACACCGGTGTGGTTGGCAGTTTTGGCGCACTAGATTTTGCACGCTTCGATGAGGAGCGCTGTCCGTAAAGAGATCGCACGTCGAACTTCATGGTGATCGGTAACCTTGGTGTTTCCACGGGATCAAAATCTGGGTGGGTCTTGGAAATGTGCCTCTTCATATGGTCTGGCCTCTTGAAGCATTTTCCGCAAACAAAACACTGAAACGGTCCATCACCTTTCCTTGTGTTCATCTGAGGTGGATTGTTCCTGATCAGCCCGAGGTGATGAGGCGTACAAGTGCCGCCTTCTGGCTCCTCAGTCTTCACTACCTCCGCGTGACATTTACGGAAATGCCTTCTCAGGTGGTCCAGGCGGGAGAACCGTTTGGCGCACACTGTGCACTGGTGATTCTTCTCAGGTTTCTTCACCAATTTCTTACTCGGTATGCTAACATTTGATTCACCTTCTGCAGGCATCTTGTCCACGAGATCCACTTCCATCTGGCTCTCATTCCAGGTTTTCGAGTCAACCGATGACTCAGCTGCAGACTTAGTCTCCCCTTCAGCTAAACTCGGATCAACATTTCCAGGTGACCGTTTCATCGACTGACTGTTTTCACTGGCTGGCTGACCCGCACCATGACCTTTCTCTGATACATCAAGTGCCTCTCGTTTGATGGATTTCTGTTGAAGTCCACCAGTGCGCTGAACACTTTCCTCGAAATGATCAAGGTGGTGGTACTTTAGCTGAAGAGCTGATGTAAATCCCTTACCGCACTGAATGCAGTTGTATTCCGGATCCTCTGATATGGTTTCGGTTTTTGGCTTTTCTGATTGCGAAGCCAGTGGAACAGGAAGCGGAAAATACTCACTCATCTGCATGGCTGAGGACTTTTTCGGGTTAGAATCTACCTCTCCAAATCCACCTTGCCTTAATGACAGTTCCAAGGCTGTGTCAAGGTGAATATCTGACGATGTTGCCTTCCCACCACATAGCTCTGAAGAACTAAGGCTGGGGGGTACTGCTGTTCCATGCTGTTTTTTCACTGAAGCGTGGCTTGCTGCGAAAGCATGGGTCTGATCATACTGCTTTGCGGCAGAGCCAGAATTCATTGAAACAGTCACAGAATGTCGCGCTGTGTTAGCCAATGTGTTAGCGGATTCTTCCCTACTGAAAGGATTTAAAGAAGCAACTGTAGTGACTGGGTTCATCGCAGTCGATACTTCCCTGCAGAAAGGATATAATGGTGAGGCTGTAGTGGGATGTCCTGTCACTCCAAGCTGATTTGCGGAAACCACAGAGCTCATGTTTGAAGATATTGATTTCCTGTACTGTTTGATTAAATTTGGTGGGCCCGATTTAGCATTCACGGCTGTGCTGAGCTGCTGGGCCAATGAGGAATGACTGGTTGTCACCGCTATCCCGTGCTGATTTGCTATCTGCCGAAATGTCTGAGGAAAGAAATAAAAGAGAAAAATAAAGGCACTGGTTAAGCAAAATGTTTGCAGAAAATCACTGCTGACAATTAATGAGCTGTGTTTTTGAAGAAGCTCTCATTAAAAATATAAATTTCTGCTGGGAACAGTATAGATATCTGATGGCAAGATTAATTTTCACAGATAATAAGTACTTGTAGTTGCCATTTTTATTAGAATGCCATAATGCCCTACGTTTTAGAAAATAAATATCGCAATTCAATTAGATTGATGAGATCAGAAATAGAATCTAATGGTATACATTTATAGATTTTTTTGTTATTTCTACATGTTACCAACTTTTCCATACCTCAGATATTCCAGGTATGGGTTTAGCATGGTCCTGTGTAACAGCAGGCTGACCATGCTGTTCCAACTCTTGCCTATGTTCACTGCGAAGCTGATTGGGTTGATCTTCCAGATAATCTAAGGCTGATAACCCATGGCCTCGTTCAGGCAACCCGAGGGCTGGATGATGGTGTGCTCCAAGTTTGGCCCTTGGTACCTCCTGTCGATCTGACAGCACTTGGGGGTGCTTTTGTTGCTCTGGCAGAGCTTGGTGTTGCTGTTGTTGCTCTGACAGCACTTGGTGTCGCTGTTGTCGCTCTGGCAGCACTTGGTTTTGCTGTTGTCGCTCTGAGAGCACTTGATGGTGCTGCTGTTGCTCTGACAGGACTTGCTGTTGCTGTTGTCGCTCTGACAGCAGATGATGTTGCTGTTGTCGCTCTACCAGCAATTGTTGCTGGTGTCGCTCTGAAAGCAATTGATGTTGGTGTTGCTCTGACATCACTTGGTATTGTTGCCCCAAGAGCAATTGATGTTGCCGGAGTCGTTCTTGCAGCTGTTGTTTTCGGCTCTCTGGCTGCTGTTGATGTAATTCTTCACTGTGCTCAGAAGTATGCTGGAGGTCCACTTCCATTTCATGTTGTTCTTCGCGCTGTTTTGGCATTGGCAGCTGAGATCGCGGTTTATGCTGTAGATGAGATAGCTGTTTTTGTTCATGGAGTATACGATCTTGAAGCTGTTGGTGTTGTTGTTCACGCTGGATGAGTGATGGCATCTGATTAGATCCAATAAACCAGGGTCTACCTTCGGCACTGGGACGTATAACTCCGTGGGGGAAGTTATTCATTTTCAGTGGGTCCGTTTCCCAATTTACCTCAGTCAAAGTACTAATCCACAATGTTGTGCGTCAGTATACTAAGGACACGGAGTGTTCTGCTGTACATTTAGCTGTATATTCAACCTGGAAAAATAGAAAGAAATAATGGTTACCATGGTTAATCAAGTTACGGTAAACCCTCTAAGAATTCAATCACAGAAAGTGAATTTCCCACAAGAAAATCTGGGAGTGATCATTTTTTTTACAACAGGAATTTGACAAGATGGTTCAAAATATAATATAATATACCCTATTTCTTCTAATTATTCAGATGGCAGAACTTATCTTCAGGCTACTGTGGAGAGGAATTCTGCAACCATTCTCCAAATTTCACTAGCTATCTTTGCAGTTCTTGGGATAAATAACATATCCACGTCACAGTATTAGCCTCAGTTGACATAAAGATGGAGTTTTTCTGCTTTCTAAAAATCCTGTTAAAAAAATTAGAAGAAATAGCGTAATGCATTATTTCTTCATTATTTCAATGATTATAGAGGGTGTTCAAATTTATTAGATCCGATTGAATTTTGACCCAAAATTGAGGGCGAGTAGATTTTTTATACGGCAGGGCTTGTTTTTCCCCGGGAATCCGGGAATCCAATTCCCGTCAGCACTCCCGCAAAATAATTTACGGGAATCCAGCAGATTCCCGTAAAATTTTATCAATCTGTATAGGAATGATACCACTGGATTCCCGTGGATTCCTGTGGAGCTGTGTTGCGAGAATCTATTTGGATTCCCGTGAATTCTGACGAAAAACAAGGCCTGTACGGGGATTGAAATTTTACTATTACTATTTGAGGGATTACTGAACAAAGTGAAGCGAATCCTCTAATAATTCAATCAACCTATTAAAGATCAATCACCCCCTAATATTGTGGACAAAATTCAATCTGTCATTCTAAATCAATTTGAACATTATCTAAAAATAACAAAGAAATAATGCAAAATTGATGATTATGGGCCAGTTGTGATACATTTGATCGCCCGCTGAATTTATGGTGAGAATTTCACTTCCTGTGATTCAATTACTCAATGATTTAAAAACATTGTTTTGGTAAAATGAACAGGATGATGTTCTTGATGGGAATGCCATCAATCCAGATCCAAGATAAACATGTCCATTTGGAATCAAAATTCAGTGGTGTTGCAAACCAGGCAGTGTCTATGTATGCATGTAGATGATTCATTCTGAAGTTCCACAAAACTCGAAGTTAATCCTTTAGCAATAGATCTGCTCTGATAGGTACGAGGGGGGCTCATTCTTTCCTATCTCTTAAGCACAGGCATCCTCGCTAAAACCAGCGGTATCTCTATCCTATATACCCCTGGTACACTTGGACACTATATCTTGTTCAACGAAAACACAGAGCTGTATATTTCATCCAATCAGCAAAATCAACATCCTGCATATATTGACCAATCAGATGACTTGTTTACCACGACCAAGGTGAACAGCTTTGAAAACACCATAGCTTGTGGGATACCCGGTGGCAGATGAACACGCGCAGTTTCAACAACCATGAACATTAATAAATATAAAGGAAAGATAGTTTAATACAAAATCTATCTGAAGAAAATATATACCCATCCATCTACACGTACCATCAAACATCCCACAAGCCAGGCAAATGTAGGAAACACTGAAACTTTAAAGATGGTCCGCGATGTCAATGTATTCGACCTCAGCTACCCACTGAAGGACTCAAATTGGGTGAGATAATGCACTGAGACTGCTATAAAATTTCACTGATCTATCCATTAATATTGTTATGCATGCATAGTTTAAATATTTTAGAATCAGTATCAGTGAACAGTTTAGCACAGAAAGTCAAATCCCAATGTATTTTCCCCATCAGCGCAGTTTTTCTAGGTCAATCAAGAGATCACGTGACTGAAATGACTACTGAAATTGGAGGGAATGCGGTCTGCTATGCAAGATGGTCAAGGTTTCGCTTTTGGCTCAAAGCGAAACGTTGACGTTGTGAAGATGCAGCATAGGGGGCATGGTTTTTTCAACTAAATATTAATAACTGGTGTACATATGGCAAATATGGATCAATTTATGTTTGGCAACATCAGGTCAAAAATAATCAGGTTACATGTATCCATGATTAAATATATTTTCTATTTTGTGGAGATAGGAAAGAGAGTGGAAGAATGAAGCGCTGGGGGGAGGGGGGGGGGGCACACGTCAATGCACCTGTCATGGCTATCAGGGCAGATTAACTTCAATTTTTGTGCAAGTCACACTTGATGAATAAACACAGAAGAGCTGGGTAATGTAAAATGACAAAATGGTGTGTTTTCTATTATGATGGTCATGCTACCAAGACAAAAAGACATGGAAAATAGATTTTGTTAAGGAGATGAAGAACAGTGAATAAAACATGAGCTCTGCCTGGGGATCAAAACCTTTTGGGTTTGCAATTTATTGAGGAGTGGCACAATTAGGCAAGAGCAGGGAGTTTAGAAGACCTAGGGTGAGGCCGAGAAACTGTGGACAGGAAAAATTGTCTAAGTCCAGAACTTTCACATTTTTGATTTACTCTTTCCAGGTGGGGACAGCTATGACACACACAGATATCGTTTAGATTCCTATATCGAGCTTTCCACAGCTAAATCTACGGCCTCGATAAAAATTATATCTCCACTAACTGATTGTGTCCTCATTTTAAGGTTATCAAAATGTCTCAGCTAGAAGGGTCATTGTATTCATATTTACTTTTTCAATAAAAGTCGTTTAATACATATAAGGTGATTCAAAACAGCAAAACACATTTCTAAAAGGAAAAATGAAGCACAGTTTTGAGCTTAAACTGAGAAGGAAACTGAGATACAATTTCGGATTTCAAACTGTCAATGAATAAATATGCTGGATTTTATTTACCTTTGTTCATCAAACAACCTACAAGTGATCAGCGCTTTTAAAAAGAAGACAGTGTTTTAAGAAATTGATTCAATTAAATTCAAATAAATCCATTTTTCCGCTTCAATACATATACTTTTCCTAAAATATATTTAAATGTCTGTTTAACATGAAACATCTAAATAAAAACAAAATCTTGATGAGGGTCTCGAATCCTTAATATCTGGATTTGTTTCGGCGTGAAAACTTCAATAAAGAAAGACATAATCAATGTTCAATTATGTTCTGCAACTTATAATCTATTCATCGATAAATGTACATGTAGGCCCAAGTCATTTAAATCAAATCTTAAATACAATCTTGAATACATCTATTCTGTTGACAGGAATTGTAAGGAAAGGCAGATGAAGGACAATAACTCTCAGAGGTCTCAACATGTTATTCAAGAGTTTTCTCCCTTCCTTTTCTGAGATTGAGCAATAACAGCTGAAATACAGTCTTAATTGCCATGATTGCGTAAAGGAATAAAATACAACAGGTCAAGTCTGCAGGGGAACCAGAGTCAACATAGCTACAAAGGTGGCATAGGAAGCTCCACAAAACAGAGGGGTGGGGTAAAACTGGGGTGGACAGATATTACAAATGTCTTCAATTCTCAAATTTTGCCAAGCATTGAATATTATCTGCCCTTCCTGCTTGGCCAGCTCCTCAAAACAAGCCCTGAAAATTCTATGCATCATTTCATGCAATTTTTCACATATCTTCCATATAAAGCGAAAAATTAACATTTCACCCAGAAGCCTTTATAAACCCAGCTTTCCAGGGAAATGTTAAATCCTGCAAACTGGCGCAGTTTTGAATGACTGCTGGTTATGTGTGATATTTAGATATAGCTGCATGAGACAGATTTGAATATGTGAAAGATGTTTGAGACCCATCTCTGGAATGTGATATGACAAGGGAGGAGGGGGGGGGGGATCTTAATAATTATTTGTAGCTTATCAGCACTTACATGAACATCTAATGTGATCTTCAGTACAATCATCTTTTCAAAGGAATGCTAACCAAATAACTGTTTTTATGGTGCCTGGTCATAGCTGATCATTAATCCAAAGGAAGTGAAATTTTCTATCAGATAACCAGGGAGTAATCATATATTTATTAGAAAGGTAAATTGAGAAATTGGTCCAAATTCATTCAGATTATTTCGAGGGTGACAAAATTTCTTCTAATTATTCAGACAGCAAAACTTAACTTTAGCCACCTGTGGAGAGAAATTCTGTTACCTTTCCACAAATTTCACTGGCTATCTTTTCAGTTCTGTCTGAATTTGAGACTGATAATTTTGGGATTACCTAGACTTGTGCAGATGCCGAACCTTAGGCACGAGCCATCCCGTTATCCCATTGCTGTGCAGTTGTTCAGCATTCAGATTAGTGAGCATCGCTACATCACTCAAATATCTCTGACAAGATATGTTTGCATTCGTTGTATATAGCGATTACACTGTCATCAAATATAATAACTACGATGAATAGCAATCGTTGCTGCTGCACAGGGGCGTGTTTACAAAATCCATCGACTTTTGAGGCTGATTACATCTTTAACACATGTATTCAAGTTGTTTCCGCATGAACAATGTATGGTTGAATCAGCTGGTCCGGAGTATTACAACAAATTCAAGATTTTTGCTAAACATGCTGAAAGGTGTCTATTTCGACATCCATTCAGGTTTACATGTATTCAAATTCTGTGCACCAATCTCGACAAATACCATGACAGGATGAGGATGGACCCACAGCAAAAAGTAACGGCACAATAATCTGATAAATCATATTTATATTATAACGGACACAGAAAAGGATTGACCACCTCCATATTTGTGAGAAAGGTGAGTACATGTAGCTATGAAGTTTTTTGTGCAGTATCGGTCTGTTTGCAAGAGAATATTGCAATTAAGGTCTAGACCAGTAGGTTTTCTTGTTGTTGTTGTAATGTTATTACCCTTGGTTAAATCATATCAATCTGAAACCACTTTTATTCAGGCTGTTTGTATGCAACATTTTTGCAAAAGTGATATTTGGTATACAAGATCTGACTTTTGACAGAAAAACTCTTCAAATAAGATTTACAGCGAGAGAAAATGGGCTCTCCTAATCACCTGTTGGAATAAGGCCATTGTCAGTTAATTGGTTGTTTAGCATGACCTTGATTTTTCAAATACACATGCTAGATGCTATAATTATTTATTATTAATTATTAAATCGCAGACCATTTGTATTATGAAGAAAATGAGTAAGTTTTACTCCTGAAAATGTGAATCCTTCATCAGTTTTAATTATTTGCCCTCAAAATATAGATGAGAGCTGGACATGCTAAACAACCAATCAAGTGGCAATGGCCTAAAGTACGAGTTGAACACCACCCCCCCCAACACACTCTCCAAGAGGAGATACACATGTATTTCAGTTCTTGATCGGACTTGCGACTTCTGTCCAAGTATTGAAGATGAAATACATGTTCTATAGAATGTCCTCAATTTAATAACCAGCGAGTTGGGTTGTTAACGACACTGGCTAGTGGCTCATCTGTTCACTTTAATAGTCTATCTGTGGATGAGAAACTCATTTGGTTAGTGACGTGTGAACTTGAGTCCATTTGTTTTGATGTAGCAAAATTAATTACTGAAATTTTGGATTTACGGCAGTAGCAAGTTAGTGTTTTTTCATGAAACAGTTTTATATATTCATTCATCATTTTCATCCATGCAGTTATCGTTTCTATTGTAAATATCTCCTGATCACCCCAACTTGGCTGGGCTAGTCCTCAGGTGGGGGGGGGGGGGGATGTGATTGTATGCTCTAGAGTGCGCTGTGATCAGCTAAATAAACTCTATTCTATTCTATTCAACCTCGGGCATTGGTCGGACTGCATGGGGGATTACCTTGAGATTCGCAACAAGTTTTCAGTCTCATACTGGAGCAAGTCTGTGGAGGAAATGTATTTGGTTGAAGTTTTACTTTTGTGTGAGGATTCACATCAACATTTTGCTACATGGGAGTTTGGGTTGGGTTTATGTTGGGATTCATTTATGGTATTGATGTTCTTATCTATGGATGGGGCATTAATTGTATTAAAGCGTTTTAACAACTCCTTTGCTAAGTCGAAGTTGAGTGGGGGGGGGGGGGGGTTCGCTTGACTCCTGCATAATATCTCAGGTTTCAAGTTCTACAAGAAAAAATCATTAAATCATATCTTCTCATATTCCATGTCTCCACAGCCAATGAGAAATAACTTTTTGTCAAAACTGGATATTTGGAAAATAATTACAAATAGGACACCCTTAGCAGGCCTGAATGCTACATTAACTTAATGATTAAGACAACACCATTATCAACGCTACATCAACATTCACAAACAGGTTTAAATGTCTTTCCTATTTATATGTTCATTAGTTTCATATACTACTGCATCAAAACAGCCTAAATTATATATATGTGAAGCTTCGACTCTCTATTATTTGTTAATTTCAAGATATTCAAACTTTTCCCAGCAAAAAACAACAACAACAACAACACCAACATGACAGGTCACTGGACTAGCCCCTTAAACCCTTGGACTTGTTAAACGAATCAAAGTATGCAGTTATCATGGAAGTAGACTATCAGAGACTCGAAGTCGCATCACTACAGTTAGTAGTCATGTACCATCCTTCACAAATGGGACTGTTATATTGTTTTCTAAACAAAATCCACATGGGGTTCGGATTTCGCCATTTTGTAATTTTGACATGCTGCACCGAAACTGGACAAGACGAGTTGTTCAAAGCAAAAATATATATGTAACTTCAACATGCTGTATCCTTTCAATTTCCTCTTCATGAAGAAGATCATTTTACAAAAACTGTGTCCCTGTATGTCGCCTTACAAACCTGAAAGAAGTGTAGGTCGCGTCCTCTCAGGGGGTCCGAATCGCTTTTGTCCCATAAAATTTTAACACGCGCCACAACAACTCGCAACAGATATTACACAAGAATCGGGAATATGTAAAATAGGAACGTCGGATTGCGGACCACTCTAAGTTATACCTAGTAGCATTGTATAGTGAAATTCCAACAGGCTCGCATCTTTTTTCTAGTGCTACAGTGTTTTCGTTATTTTGGGATTACACTCTCTTCGTATAGCACAGATTCTAGTACAGAAAATTCTTGTGGTTTAGATCGCTGACATGTACGGGCTTGGGATCGATTCTCGTACAGATCAAATCTCGTACACCTCGCACGTGCGCGCGTTCAAAGCACGTGGTGACTTTCTATGTGGATTGCTTATGTGCGGGGATGAAGTTTAATTTGTCTGTCAAAATTTCTACTTCTTGGTATGTTTGGAAGTATTATTTTTTTGTAAATTGTTTTCTGGAGCATACTTACTTGTGGTTTCCATCACGCACGTGGGGAGTCCATTTTATCGCCAACCAATATATGTAACCTGACTGATGATCATGATATTCATTCTACGAAAGCCAGACGACAATCCCATTTCGACAGCTGTGTTTATGTCATGTGACACGGGGCGCAGTCATTGTTTTTCTTCGACTGCCCCTCTCCATCTGCGAACGAATGTTCACAATCAAATGGGGGCAAACTCACTTTTCCAGTAAATCAGGGCCATGTTCCAGTTGAATTTTACGTCATGAAATAGCATAAAAATATATCAATCTATATATTTCTGAAACGAGTATTTCTTCAGGATTCCAAATATATTATCAAAATTAAAATCGGATCATTATTGGATACGCTATCAGTTATTGACGGCCGCGGAGTTATAATTCCGATGATTACCGATGATTTGCCGGAGATAAAATAATCTCGTTTTTCATTCAACTAACAACAGTCGCTGTTCAGCCTTTGATTGCGGAAAAGTCAGATTGATAAATTGTCTCTTTAGTATATTATTTCTTCTAAAAATACTCAAATAAACTATTTAAGTGCATGGACGATGACATTTACAACAATTCAGTATAAAATTGCGACTTTCGTCTGCTGTACGGGAATTGCTCTCTCTCGTGGGTTACAGGTACCGAAAAAGTCGAGTTAGTAACTGCTCCCGCACGTGCGGGGAAAGGTCACGTAACCCGCGAAACTACTTCCAGGAAAGGGTCTTGATCCCAGCACTAACCAGGTCAGTTTTTGTGTCTTTCAAAAAATTACTTTTATATAAAATTGAAATAAACCGTGAAAAGTGTACGAGAAATGATCCCCAGGCCGTAGTGCTGGTGATTAGGTGCCTTACTCTGGGGGTCGCTGGTTCGAATCCCGCTCAGGACTCGACCAATTTTCTGCACTAGAATCCGTGCTATACTAAGATAGTGTAATCCCAAATGATGAAAACACTGTTATACGACCACTTTCTAAATGACAAAAAAAGTGGCATGGAACATTAGTACAGCCACTTTAAGGAATCTTTGCTTTTCAGCAAGACAGCATCGTCGTAAAAATAATTGGATATAAATGTTATCCACTTTCTAAATGGCACTAGTATATATTAAAGATCGGCTTCAAGAGCTGTGTCATTATTCAGTTTGTCAATCTAGACTCCGTTCTCCGAATATCTGCTTTTGTGGAAGCTGAGGTGGCCGAGTGGTTTAAATCGCTTGCCTTGCCAAACTCTTGAGGGCGCGGGTCGAGTCCTGCCATCTTCACAAGTCCAGGTAAATCCTAATCCTTGCAGATCGATCGATACATTGGCTCGCGAGAATGAGTCTCGCACGAGACTGGCCCTTCCGACACAAGTATTTGTGCTTTACCGAGAAAGTTTTATCCTGAAAATAATTGAATATAGATCATTATAGAGAAGTTTCCCTGCACGTTTAGCTGCCATTAATGTGTTGGGAGTAGGCCTGCAATTGGGGGAACGAACTACTCTTAGTTTGCAATAAATAAGAATGACAAGCCATTTAGTTGTCCGTCAATTGCAATTTCATTATATATTTTGATTGGGAAATATCCAGCAAATACATATAAAGGAAAAGTTTTAATAATTGTTTTACCTTTTAATATATCAGTGATAACAAAATAAAACAAATGTTTTGATTTTTTTAATATATTTTTTTAAACAAAATATGAAGGCAAACTGTCCAACATGTTCAGATTTTGCAAAATTGTAATATTTTTTGTTTACCTTTTATTATGTCAATGATAACAACATAAAATAAATTATCTTTTCAATAGACTGTCCAACTTGTTCAAACTTTGCTATTTTTTTGTTTTACCTTCTAATATGTCAATGATTTTTCTTAATTCTTTAAGCAAAATATGAAAATAAACTGTCCAATAAGCTCAGACTTTGCAAAATATGAACATAACAGAACCAATGAAAAAAAGTCTCGCAGAGCATAAATCGAGATATGGCGCCAGTGCACAAAACGTCAATGTTGTGTTACTGAGCAACAATCCAGTGTTATAGAGCGTCAGTGTGAAATTATAGGTACCAATTCAGTGTTATGGAGCGCCATAATGCTTAATAACGTCTGTATTGTGTTACAGAATGGCAATGTGGTCGTAGAAAACACAAATGTAGTTAATACATAGCATCTATGTGGCGTATTGGGAGTGAGTTTAGCATACAGAGCGTCAAACACAGACAAATCCAGACCTGTCTGCAGATGACGGTGATCAGTTCCCATCACAACCTACACCGAAAATCCTCTTTCTATACCGCTGACGTACAGCTGGTTTCCGTTTAAAATGAAGAGAGATCCAGGGAATGCATAGGCTCATCATGAAAACCAATCATCACTTGGCAGAGGATATGGAGTTACCGCTCATCGAGACCCCGAGGCTCGGAAAAATGCTGTCAAAACGCGAAAAACCGCTGTTCCATGACATATTGCCGCTACAGTATCCTGGACTGAGGCTTAGAGATGCATCAGAACGGGCAGACGATGAACACGGACACGATCAAACATGGTCAGGGAGTGACGCAACACAAGGGTGGCTTGCTAAATGGGGCTTTTCATCGCGACCACACCAACTCATTCCTTGACAGTGATGACCGAATAGGCGTCTAACGCAATGGTGGGATTTCATTGGAGAAGAGCGGTACAAAAAGACAATGAACACCATCATATCAATTCCCAGGGCGGCTTCCTCATTATGATGTAACACTGGAAATAATAAAGCGTGTAATACGCAAAATGCTTGTTGTTGTTGTTGATCTCTCTTTCTCTCTCATCTGATTGCGTTAAGTCGCTAAGAAAATAGGGCTAAATACAGGTGACTCCAGTAATCAACCTTCAAACTGGTTCGAATCATTTCAAACAGGTCTAAACCAGTTCCTTTGTGTATGGGTTTGGTCCTATAGCTTCTCTATGACTAGGACAACAGTTGTCAAACTTTCCATTAGGAGCTTCAATATGTTCCCAAGTATGTCGTAACTCATACGTATATCATCGGCTCTACGACGGCCATGAACCCGACAAGAGTTTCAATAGAACCATGCACACGCCTATGGCTTAATATAAAGGTGTATTTCGGTTGGCAGGACCCGAGTGCGCATCCGAACATACAGATTTGTCTTCTTCTTCTGATGTCATTTCTCTCCATAGTCTTCTCTGCAATCACTTCATGGTACACTCCAAGGTCGAGATGCCCACTTCTACGAGTTAGAGTATAGGGGTGTAGCAAGCCTGTTAGTCCCATGTACGCATTTAATCTGGGCGTAATTGCGCTTTCTCTACTACGAATGATGTCACGGTCACGTGGCATGTTACCTCTGGCTACACTCCAGAGTCTACATGCATCTTAAGGGCCACATACCACTAGTTACCCCTATGAGCCAGCGTATAGGATGTACACCTGAGTGCGCATCCGCCAGTATCTGCTCATTTCCTATTCATCTCGAGTGCAAAGGCGCACCATATGACGTCAATGTCATGTGATATGTCTTCTCCGACTCCACTCCAGTGTCTAAATGTATCTCAGAGATCTACTACTACTTACCCCTATAAGTTGTGTACAGCGAAGTAGGCGGCTAGTCTCTACTCAGCATCCGAAAAATCGGTTTCAGCAAAATTCTCTTGAGGCGCACTCAGACATATATATCCGCATCAAATGGTAGTAAGAAAATAAATTGTCATCTATCTAATTTGCATAATAATAGGCCAAACATCTGTCTCACTGTTTGAACAACATTGACTGGTTCTTCAAATGGCAAGTTAATTTTAGGACATGGAACAATAGGTAAACTAATGCGCATGAAGTTTTGAACCAATTTGTTAGGAGGGGGGGGGGGGGGGGACAAGGGGTATTTTCGTATTTGGGGTAATTTTCATTATCCGTTCTCAGTTCTGAGGAAAACTAATTTGGCGTAAACACGTTCATCGTATTTTCCTATTTTTAATTCTCTGTTCCACCAAGTTATAATTTTGCGTTCCTCATTTTGTGAGATTCGTTATTTACGTTCCCGTTCACACTGTCACTCTCGTATAAATTGCTTGCCTGCAAGAGGGGACGCAACTCTAGCGGATTCAGCTCTTCTGTGTGCGTCACTATTAAACAGCGTGGTACTAGCTAATAAAGACACACTTGAATTCTTCACGAATTGTTTTTTCTTCGTTTTTGGATTATTTTTTTATTTTTTCTACGTACTGGAGATATTTTTTTTACGTTCACACGATCGCTTACCCCCCTTGCCCCCACCCCCCCTTAGGAAGGAATCAAGTTATTGAGAAAAAACGACCGTTTTTATCTCCATTTTAGAGAGCGGGATCGCCCTAACCTGATGTAAGCGTGTCTCAAGTGCACCACCGAGCGTCTATGCGCTTTCTCAAATACTGATGATGTCACAGATGACTACAAATGACATCACAGTCACGTGTACAGCACTCGATCGTGTTCTACACCACCGGAGCTTCATTAGGAGGCTCTGCATGCTATATTTGAACACAGGATGACCCCTCGATCACCCAAACACACCCCTGCGCACCGAACATGCCCGGTCACTACCACTACTCGACTGATCATGGGCATCTTGACGTCACTTCCGATAAAAATACCCAATCCTAGTCTACAGCACGAGAGCTTCCCTCAGTCCTATTCTACATAACGAGAGCTTCAGAAGGACACCATGCATGCCATACTCGGATCAAGTATGGCTCAAATAGCACCAAAATCTCCAACAAGCGTGCCAAGCGACTACGCATGCGCACAATGATGTCACCAGACGCAACTCGACAGCCCCGATAACTTCACCAATCTTATTGTACAGAGAATGAGATTTAAGACGACACCACGCATGACACATTTGGACGTAGGCAGCACCTAGATCGCCCAAACAGGCCCATGCCCACCCGAACATGCCATTTCTCTACTACACCTTGATTGCGCATGCGCACCACGCTACTTCCGATCGAAAAAAACATCCCAAACATTGTTCACACCACAACAGCTTCAAGACTACACCAGGCACGAAACATTGGGACCTAGGATGGCCCCTTGCTGACTCAAATACGCCCTTGCGCACCCCTAAAATGTCATCTTTCTCTCCTACTCTTCGAATGCGCGGTACTTCCGGTCAAACCCACTCCAAGCATATTCTCGATACCGAAAGCTCCGCAACTTGCACGCCATATTAGGACCCAGGATAGCCGCTTGTTCGCCCAAAAAGGCCCTCGCCCACCCACAAAACTCCATCTTCTCTACTACTTCTCGACTGGGCATGCGCACCATGACGTCAATTCCAGTCAAAACCACCCAATCGTAGTCTATACCATGAGAGCTTCAGTATGACACTATAACCAGGTCCCATTTGTCGCAGGTAAAGCTCACCAAACCCATCGTACTAAGTGTAAAGTCCGTTTTCCAGAATTGTTGGCCCTGTCAAGTCCGTTTTTCCTGATTTGTCTGGAATCCTAGTTTTGCCACCCACCAGTCACGTTACTGGACGAGCGCTCCCCATCCTGTACTACTCCTGTCGACCAGGGTTGACCCAAATACACTTCACGAAAGCCCATTTTCCCTCATTTAGTCCGGATTTTCCAAGAATCGTAGTTTTGCATCCACCCACCAGTCACTTGACCAGAAGTGACCACGCACAGGAAGTGACCTCGCACCGGAAGTTACCTTTAACCCCGAAGTGACCTTTAACCCGGAAGTGACCTCGCACTTAAAGTGACCTCTCACAGGTGACGTCATCACCGGAACTAACATCATTTATGCCTCCACGATTTACCCTCCACAAATCCGACCGCATTCGCCTTTCTTATGCTACTACTTTAGTCACAAAAAACAGGTTAATTGGTCTGAAGACTAGAAAACGCTATAAGCACCCCATAACGATAAAGATAACCTATGCGCTATTAAAGAAGAGTACAAACAAAACCTAAACATAGATATGCTTGATTATCAATTGGGATCAATCCAAAGCGTATATCTCCGTGTATTTGAGGTGAACGGGAAATGGGGCGTAAATGGGGTGTAACCTTTGACCAGAGAAGTGGAGTTGGACCTGGGATGTAGGGGTGGACGCTGGAGTGACTCCAGATAAGAGGTCATGTGATTGTGACTTCATATGTGACGTCATCAGCAGTAGAGAAACGACAGCTACGACCAGATGCGCACATGAGTGTTTGGGGGAGATATGGGCCATTCATGGTCAAACAGTGTCGTGTATATGTTGTCGTATTGGTGTCTCGTGGTGTAGAATAAGACTGGGGTGCTGCCCAAGCCCAAGTGCTGTCCACGGTGATGCGTGCTATTATCCACTATTAATGGTAAATGTCAGCCGTCCTAGATGCCCGGAACATCGACCACGTGCGATCACACCTGGAGCAGGCAAGGACTCGTCGGCCTGATAATGGGCTCCGGGATAGTAATACTGCAGTTACTGCAGTCTCTTTATGGCATAGGATATACCGAAGTCTATATCCAGATGAAAGGCAGTGAAAGATCGTTTCGGCGAAGCTGCATACATGTCCGAGGTCGATTTGGCGAAAACTGTAAAGACCTAGCAGAGGGCGGTGGCTATAATAAAACCGCAGGATCGTGGAGCTGGAAAGACCCTGCTGGGTATGTCTGCAGAGTCGTCCACGAAGTACACGAGACCCTCTTCGGTAGTGTCCCAAGTCCGTACAAGGGTTGGCTGTATAGCCTCCCCAACTTGGGGATCGGCCTCCCCGGTCTCCTCAACCGTTGTGTGAGGCAACTGTCTACAATCGTGTATTTTGTACGGATCAGGGGTGACAACTCTCATGAACGTCATTTGTCGTCGTTCTAATTTGGAGCAGTGGCCCTTGATGGAGCTCGCGTGTGTTTCATCATAGGTTCTAAGCATCTTTCCAATGTTTTATGCTGAATGATCTACGAGCCGTACACTGTTTGCTGAAGCATTTTATGCTGATCTACGCTGTTTGATGAACTGAAATTGTGCAAATTGTGTGTAGTTCGACAGATAAATTGTTAATCTCCACTACTACAGCGTTTCATTCAGGCTCTGCCTAGTGGACTTTGTAGTGAACACCATGATGTGGCGTGCAGTAAACGGCTATGCAAATGAACAGAACATACTAATCGGCACTATGGTTAGAGAAGATACACACGTTGTATACGGGTAGCAGTTGTTATAAAATGGTACATCTGCTTAGCCATACCATATGTAGGGTAAACAAACATTATCAAAGGGTAATAATATCTACACTGTAACAACAAAGTGTTTCAAACTAAACGATTATGTCTATTGTGATATTAGTTGAGATAGATTAAATATTTTGAGTTGATCGAATTCATTGGTCGTTGTTACATCATTCAGTGAGCAAGCCCTACATATATTTGGTGTCAGAAGTGGGATGTACAGTTAGATATGGCGGCTAGCTATGTATATGCTATATCTCTTATGGAGCCGAAGATGTCCTAGATGTGCTTCCTTTGATGGTCTTCCATACGTTGGTGAAGCTACCTACCGGTCACAGAGCCGTCATCAAGAGTGACAGTAAAGACAGATCCTGAAATTCATCAGAGGTCACAGAAGCTACATGTATTATCCTTGATTAGTACTATACGCTTAGTCTTGATTTCTGCTATTATATGTTTATGATATATTGTCTATGTATGAACTCATTTTATTGATATTGTTCATGATTAAGTGATGATATATGTACATGATAAAACCAAATATGACAGAAGAGGAAATTAGGGATTAACGCCAAAAATTAAAGGACTTGGAATTAGCTAGAACCAATGATCAAGGGCTCATGGAGCGAATGCAAGGTGAGAAGACAACGGTCTGTCGTGGTTCTCCCAAGAAAGCGAAAACTACATCGCTAGAAGAATGGGTTGACGACGTGAGTTGTTCGAGGAAAGTCCTTAACTGAACGTGGTACATTGGATTTATTTAAATCAAAACTACAGCGATCATCGCGGCTTGAAAAGAAGTGCCCGTTAGGGAATACAGATTAAGAGATGTACGAGGCGTTATTCTTTGGCAAACGGTGTACATCCCAGCTCCTACGTCTGTTCTATGGAAGACAACAGGGTGAATCTGAGTCCCTATCCACCTTTTCACATGATATGGTTCAGCTGCTGGAGAGGCTTGTTTGAATGTAGCAGAACAATAATATGCTCAGGGAAAAGTTTGCGGATGGTGTAAAAGATGGGAACTTCGAAAACAAAGATCGCCCTGGTGTGTCATTTCTAGGTGTACATGAACTAGCCCTACGGTACACAACTGAGGTTAGATAGCAAATTAAGCGTGTCAAGTTCACTGATGAAGACGTCCAGTGTACCCAGCAGTACTGCACAGAAGAAATGGAGAAATGTACTTCAGATTCAGATGATGGGTATTACATAAAAGGTGGAGTACCAGCTGTGGTTTCAAAGTTTGGTGGTGTAATGGTAGACTGTTTGATCTATTCGGGGTCGATGATCAACAGTAACAGGAACTTTCTTCAATAGACACCTCATGGAAAAGTTTGGAGCACTGAACCAAGACAATAGACGGGCACGGCGAACAACACGGATGTCACATATTGACAAAGGGGTGGATGGATTCAATGTCTCTGGTTGTGGGGTGTTAGTTGTTAAAGACTCGCCTTGTTATCAGAGGAAGAAGGCTCTGGATATAAATGTTATATAAGCCCATCAGCAAGTAATTCCCGTGGGGTGGCAATCTTATTTAATAACAATTTTGAATTCAAAGTTGAAAAAGAAAAAAAGGATGCAGAAGGGAACATGATAGCCTTATCCCTGTTTATAGGGGGCTATAACATAACTCTGATAAACATATATGGGCCAAATAGTGATGACCCAACTTTCTATAATAAGGACATTAAATCAACATTCGATGATTTTGAAAACCCTTTCATTATTATATGTGGAGACTGGAATATGGCACAGGATCCCCAGTTAGACTATTATAACTATGCGCACGTGAACAACCCTAGAGCCCGCCAGGTAATGCTTGAGATGATGGCTGATATGAATCTGGTGGATCCCTGGCGATCTCAACATCCAGAGGCACAAAAATATACATGGTTTCGTAAAAATCCGCGACAGGCTGCTAGGTTGGACTTTTTCCTTGTATCGACTGAGCTAATAAGTTTCTTTGAAAATACAACTATCCTGCCAGGATACCGATCAGACCACTCTATTGTACTAAATGATGTTAAGTTCTCGGAGACAAAAAAGGGAAAAGGTTTTTGGAAGTTCAATGCCAGTCTCTTGCGAGATACAGAGTTTGTCGAGGCAGTGAAGACTATTATATCCGATACAGTAGCGGAGTATTCTAATACCCCAATTGAGGATTTAAACCAAGTACCAAGGTCAGAAGTGCACCCAAATATTGCTGAAGACCTGCTTCTGGAAATGATTCTGATGAAAATTAGAAGTAAAGCAATTTCACATTCAGCATTCAGCTTTCCTGAAAAAACCCCACAATGCTAAAATTAAGGAGATAGAGAAGGAAATTGATAACCTATTCCAGAAACTTCCATCTTTGAGTCAAATAGTGAATGAAGAATTTGAACGAAAGAACTTAGAGCTTAAAGAATTGCGTGAAAAATTCTTAGAAGGAGTAATGATTCGTTCTCGAGCAAAGTGGATTGAACAGGGTGAGAAACCCACTCGCTATTTCCTGAATTTGGAGAAAAGGAATTACACAAACAAAAATATTCCTAAACTATCCCTCCAAGACGGTAGAAGTGTAAGCTCCCAACAGGGTTTTATGAACGAAATATTTAATTTCTATAGTAATT